>MU181927.1:12661-26268 GCA_016904865.1 Pissodes strobi | reverse complement strand
AAAAAATATTCTTCATAAAAGTTTCGCTTATGTCTTGACAAGGTAACAGAGCAAATCCCATATTTTTATCTTGTAAACTAACAAAGATATCACAATAAACGTCCGTTGCATTTTTATACCCGACCATAGTTATTACGCCCCCTAGCGGTAGAGGTATGAACTTAGTTACTTATTTTAGTTTACATAATTTTTTACCGCAAGTCTACGATTAGTGGTTTCTGAGATACATCCGCTTACCTCGTTTATTTGCCCACCCTGTACAGTTCATCCAGTGGTATGACTGGTGATGGGGTTAATAATATGAAACTTGCAGAAGTAATGACAGGCTTTGTTCCAAACATTTTGAACCACGTTTCTTGTATCGAACAGAACAAAAAGTGTGTCTGTTAAATGAAGCAGTCCCGACTATATTCCAAAAATTTCCCAGATATCTGCAACCAAAAATGGTAAGTTGCTTCCTGGTTACCTATTTATATCTAGATATAGGAAAATTAACATTCCTATTATACATTTTAGTCTGTTGTAATAAGAGTTATTCAAAAATTCATTAAATTAATTTTTTATTGCTGTTTTTGCATGGGCATATTATGTACTTGTAACTCGACGAAAAGGAGTCGTTGTGAAAGTCCGGAACCAACCTCGTCAGCACCAGCCGAGACTGATACCCTTGCTGATTCGCCACGGAAGAAAAAACTAAGGAAGCAATTGTTTCACGAAGTTGCTAAAAGTAAGTAAGTCGCTGAAGAGCAAATAAATATGGCTTCGTCTCATCTTATTGACATTTGTGAACTTCCTGCTGAAAGTTTGGAATCTATTTGGAAGGATCATGATTATATCATGAATACTTCCATTATAAGTACGTGTTCCTTGCAAATAGTACAATATATAGCTGGTTTTGTTTCACATAAATTACAACGTACAGTAAAATGTGAAACTTGTGTTAGAGCATTGATTGGTAATACTAATGAATCAGATTTTCTGAATTCTTTAATTCAATTTAAAACTCACGGTGGTCTTATATATCCTTCAGATGACGTTATTAATATTTGCTTAAAATCCGAGCATTATTAAGAACAAATGAAAATAATTTGCAGAGGAAACATTTTGTGCTAGCGCTCTCAAACAAAATTGTATCTGGTTTTTTTTTAGGAACTAATGTTTTTAAGTGTTTAGAAACTCATGTTTTAGCAAATGAAGTTAACCATATATACTTTTTAATAAAATCTGTATGTACAAATTATTTAAATGTAAGAATTCATTTTATTGCAAAAATTAAGACCCACAAGTGGACTCTGTGCGGATTAAATTTACAAAATTAATTTTATTTAAATGCCAATAAGATTGTATTATAAAGTAAGCGTAAAATCAAGTGGTAGATAAGTAATAGTTGATAAATGTAAGTAATTCCTCAGATTTCAACTAGTTGTCAGGTGTCCTGGATTTGAGCCTCAGATTCCAGCATCCTGCGAAGACCTCTTCCAGCATGCCCAATGTGGATTCCATGAATGCTCAAATTATTCCCCTTGGGAATTGTTTACCATTACCGTTTCACTTAAAATTTCACTCACAGCGACCGGGAAGCGCGGACCTCGGTCCCAGTCACCTCTACCCCAACCGCCCTCTTTCGTTAAGCTGCTACGCTACTTGTTTGTGTTATTGTATTTGTATTAAAAATTTGCAGGGTTCTATTTTAATTAGCTGCTAATATAAAAATTGGATGGCACAGTGAAAGATGGAAAACTATTATAACGCACGTGCCCACCCCCTGGCTGAGTCTATTTCCAGCTATCGAAACATTAATGACTATTTTTCCAGCAATAAAAAGTTACCCCTCCGCATCCCAGGAAGAACATATTTCCGTTGATCTACAGCGTTTTTTTCTTTCTGTAAGTAAGCGTAAAATATTCCTTTTCATTAAAAAAATAATAACCTATTTTGTTAAAGCATTTTTATGTTTTATAAGAATGTTAGCTACAATATCAATGATTTGTTTAATTAAGGATTTCGGTGCAAGCAGAAAGGGAAACAAAACGAGTCACTATTTTTTTACAAAATTAAGTTACATTTGGCCTCCTGGAAAGATTTAACTAAAAAAGTGACTCATCCGTCCATTCCTTTCTTACACCAAAAAGTCCTCAATTATTGATTGAAGTAATGTAGAAAAATTAGAATTTATGAAGGGTTGAGTTTAATAAAAAATGTCCTTCTTAATATGCGTTTGTCCTTCCTTTTTCAACTCTGTGTCCTGTAATTCTCAAAATTAAACTTGACAACCCTAATTTCAACACCAAGCTCAGGTATCAAGAGCCAATTAATTTTAACAATTATTAGGAGGTATTTAAAAGAGCTAAATCTGTAAACAAAATAATGTTGACATGTTTATTTTTTAGATTTGTAGTAGGATTTATGCTGTAAGGACGTTTCTGTTCACATTTAGTTGTAATAGGATATCTAGCAATCATGGCATGTTCAGTTGTTGTTTTTGGTTTGGCTGTCAGTTGTAAATAATGATAATACATTTTCGAAAAATAGATTCTTATCGGAAATTATCAAGTTTTCTTTTTAACATTATTGTTTGTTTTTTTTTTTATGTTCAATAAAAACGTTTTTATCTACCTGGTCTTTCATTCCTATGTATTTCAATTCCAGGAATAAAAATAAAGAATATGAAAAGAGTAGAAATTATAGGCATATATTATAGCATTTATACGTGTATCTGCCACACAATATAAAAGAAACCGAAAATGTTTTGTTTTTTTTAAATTTTGCACACTTTGCTGTCTTATAATAAAGAAATATTTTAAGATAGTTCTTCCGAGTTTAAATCGCCATGCTACGCCACTGGCATTTTGGCTTTGGTCCCAACTGGTAACAGACGTCTGCGGCCTATTATCTGTCCTCTCTCTTTCCTTGTCTAAGTTCTAGATAATCCGTTACTAGATTGTTGGAGTGGAAATGGTGAATTTCGGTTAACAGAGCGGTAAGTATTGATCTTTTCCATCGGAAACTGACAAAGGTTTTTATGCGAGTTGCGAGATATTTTCTTGGAAATTATTTGTGGCTGATTTTGTCGATCTGTCCGTTGCGGCGGTAGGATGGGGCTTTTTGATAGTTTAAAATTTATCGTGCTCTATGCATATTGTTATGCGTTTTATTCTATTAATTTAAATAGAAGTTGAATAGTATTTTATTTGGCAGTTAAAAGGACAAATAATATAGTCCGAGTGCAAGTTATAAAATATTGTATCACCTGTTGTGACTCGTTTCAACAAACGCTCTTATTTAAAAACACTTTAAAACTCCTTATTAATTAAGAATAAGCTATACAGCAATAAAAAGTAAGAAGTTGGGTAAACCCTGTCACAATATTAATATTTATTTTTATTATTGTTATATTAATAGAGAAATAATTAAGAGTAATACCATAGCCTAAAGAAGAATATAGCTGCGACACTTAAGCGCGGCGCCTTTGACAAGCGAGGACCAACTTTATCACTATGTAGTGGGGAGGAAATAAATAAATCTATCTTGACGTCAACCCCACGGCAATCTTTAGTGAAGTGAGCCGTACTCAAATTTTTTGGGACTTTATATACTAAAATTGTCACTCTCGCCTATTATTTTATTTAAACTTTCACTACAAAATATATGATTTATAAAATAATGCTTATTTCGAGTAGAGAATAACCAATTTTTTAAGGATCCAAAAAACTGCATAAAGAGAGCCCGATATTTATTTAAACATTACACCTGAAAGAAATATTTATAAATGTCTTTTGATATTAAATTAAGAATGGCGAATGTAGATTATTGTAGTAAGTACAGTATTCTTGAAAGAAAAGTCAATTACCTAAAGAAAAATATAATTGAGTTACATAATTATGTTGATAAATTGCGATCAATAACACAACTCATTTATGTAGAAAATTATTTATTTTTTAACGTTATAACACACATATAATAAATTGAAATTGAAATAAACTGAAATGAATATAACTATAATAGAATATAAGCTCCAATATAATCTTCAAATATCAACAAGATCTATACACAACAAAAGTTTTTTTATATGAGTGATTATATTGCACAAGTAGTTACGGTTTTAGACGAACTTGTGAAGATTTGCAATAATAATTTTGAAATTTTTGATTTATCTAGGTAGTTGTTCTCTTTTAAGCTTAAAAAAGATCTTATATAAGTACATAATTTTGTTTTACATATATAGATTCTTAGCAACCTGCACAATTTTATAAACGTATTATGTACGATTTTGCAAATTTTTTCGTAACAGCTTTTTCATTTTATTCACTAGATAAAAATATTGTCCAGATGGTCAAATGAAAGTAAATTTTTGATCTGGCTATAGTTCACGAACTAGTTTATGCATGAAGTGCACAATTACGCTAAATCATTTTCATTCGCTGTAACTTTTTTGTTTTTAAAGATATCAAGTTTTTTTCTAAGTTACATATAAACCAAAACACTCTTACGATTTTCTGACATATCAGCCTACTCTATATTTTTTTAAATGGAACACCCTGTATATTACTAAATTTTTGAACTCTCTAGATAAATCTAAACACATATCGTGTATAAAATCCTATACATATCTTTAGGTGTTTACGAAATATTGACAGTTGAAAGATGGGCATTTTGACATTTTGATAGGCTTTAAAATCTAAACCGCACGAGAGCAAAGAAAACGGTTTGCATATTCCTGTCTTAGGTTTTCATGAGCTACCAAATGACAGTAACTTTGAATTTAACCCGCGGATACGGATAACATTAACCGGAACTTTCAAACCTCCGGTTAAATTCAAAGTCACTGTCATTCGATAGCTTATGAAAACCTAACATAGAGATGTGCAAACAGTTTTCTTTGATCTCGTGCAGTTTAGATTTTAAAGCCTGTCAAAATGCCCGACTTTCAACTGTCAATATTTCGTAAACAGCTAAAGATAGGTATAGGACATTATACACGACATGTGTTTAGATTTCACTAGAGAGTCCAAAAATGTAGTAATATACAGGGTGTTTTATTTAAAAAAAATAGAGTAGGCTTTTATGTCAGAAATTTGTTAGTGTTTTGTTTTATCTGTAACCTAGAAAAAAACTTGGCTACCAACCCTACATTTTGCTTATTTGTTTACCTTGATATCTTTAAAAACAAAAAAGTTACAGCGAATCAAAATGTTATTAAGATGCTGATCAAATCTGAAATAATGGATATATCTGGATAACGATCGACTTTTACGAAAAACAACCAGCAAAAAAATGTTTTTGAGACTTACACCTTTATTGTAGAATGAGAACTGTTTATTGTCAAACGAAATGTTTTGCACTTTCTTATCTTCCACATAACCACAACCTGGAAAATACTCCCCACCAAACCAAAAATTTGGTATCTCTAGATAGATACTAAATAACTAAGATAAGAAGATGCAAATGGTTTCGCTCTAAGTTAAATCGATCAAATTCTACAGGGGTTTAAAGTTACAACGATTTCAAAGTTACTGTTTGAAAACAGTTGCATTTAAATGTAAGGAATGCTATTCGACATGCTATATGAAATATATCTAGAATTTTTTGGAAGAATTCGAAAATCGGAAAATATGTCCCGCTCTATTGAGACCTTTTATATTGAAGTATAATTCAAAAATATTTTCAAACTAAAATCAACATGGCTAAATGATGAAATGGTTGTAAGACTAATAAAGAAATTAGGAACATGCTATTTCTATAAAATGTGTATACATATATATTTTATGAATGTTTCCATATTATTAATTTTCGATTATTTTTGGGCTCTTTAAATTTTGTAACCTATTCCGATACGTTTTATTCCGTTTTAGTGTTTTTGGTTAGTTTGGGTTAGTTCAATCAGCTTTCGCTTAGTTTTAATTTATTTTAGTCATTTGAACCGGTTCCGATACATTATAACCAATTTTAATGTTTTTGGTTACTGTTGGTTAGTTGCCAAAATTGGGGCGTTCAATCAAGTTTCGATTACATTCGGTTCCGATACGTTATTACCAATTTTAGTGTTTAGGATAGTCGCTAAAATTGAATTAATCTGGGGTAGTTTTAACTTACTTCAATATTTTTAAACTATTCCGATACGTTTTAGCCCGTTTTGGTACTTTTAGTTACTTCTGGTTTGTTTTGGTTAGTCTTTGAATAAAATTTTGGTTACTTTCAATTAGCTCCAATTTATTTTAGTTATTTGAACCGGTTCCGATACGATATAACCAATTTAAATGTTTTTAATGAAATCAAGTTAGTCGCCAATATTCGGTTAATTTTGGTTAGTTTCAACTTACTTTAATATTTTTTATCTGTTACGATACGTTTTAGCCCTTTTTGGTGCTTTTGGTTAGTCGTTCAATCGACTTTCGGTTAGTTTTAGTTAGTTTTAATTTATTTTAGTCATTTGAACCGGTTCCGATACGTTATAACCAATTTAAATGTTTTTAATTAATTTAGGTTAGTCGCTAAAATTCGGTTAATTTGGGTTAGTTTTAACTTACTTTAATATTTTTAATCTGTTACGATACGTTTTAGCCCTTTTGGTTAGTCGTTCAATCGACTTTCGGTTAATTTCAGTTAGTTTTAATTTATTTTAATCATTTGAACCGATTCCGATACGTTATAACCAATTTTAAAGTTTTTGATTACTTTCGGTTAGTCGCCAAAATTCGGCTAATTTGGGTTAGTTTTAACTTACTTTAGTATTTTTAATCTGTTCCGATACGTATTAGATCGTTCTGGTGCTTTTACTTACTTTTGGTTAGTCATTCAGTCAACTTTCGGTAACTTTCACTTAGTTCCAATTTATTTTAGTCATTTTAACCGGAACACGTTATAATTAATTTAAATGCGTTTGGTTAATTTTAGTTAGTCCTCAAAATTCGGTTAGTTTGAACAACTTTCGGTTAATTTCAGTTAGTTTTAATTTATTTTAGTCATTGGAACCGGTCCCGATACGTTATAACCAATTTTAATGTCTTTGGTTACTTGCCAATATTCGGTTAATTTGGGTTAGTTTTAATTTACTTTAACATTTTTAATCTGTTCCGATACGTTTTACCCTGTTTTGGTGCTATTAGTTACTTTTGGTTAATCATTCAATCATCTTTCGGATCATTTGAATCGGTTCCTATACGTTAGAAGCAAATTTAATGTGTTGGTTAGTCGCTTAAATTCGTTTCGTTTTGGTTAATTTTAACTTACTTTAATTTTTGTAACCTGTTACGATACGTTTTAGCGTGTTTCGGTGCTTATGGTTACTTTTGGCTAGCTTTGGTTAGTCGTTCAATTAACTTTCGGTTAGTTTCAGTTAGTTCCAATTTATTTTAGTCATTTGAACCGATTCCGATACCTTATGATCAAATTTAAGTTTAAATAAACAAACTAACTAGCTGCACAACTCTGCCGTCCTTTTCCCATTTTAACACATAAACATTAACTTATTTATATAACATACAAACAAAACAATATATACACATAACGATAGTCTATTTACCCAAATAACAAATCTGTTTCAATTTTAATTCCCATGAAAATTTATTGCACTCCGGCCCAGGTAAGCGCGTATGATTGGCATCGAGTTCCAACTGCGGAGTGTGTTCGCTTCAGTGAGCTTCAGGGAGAAAATTTGATTCCGTGCCCCACTAAACGAGCCGAGTGTCGCGGCTATTCTTCTTTAGGCTATGGTAATACTTTATAATGTATATGTCGTAGGCATCCGGAGTAATACGTCATTTCGAGGAAAATCTAGGCTTTACACGTATTTCCGGCAAAAGCTGTAATAAAATAATTATTACCTTATTTGGCTTAAATTATTCGCCATTTCAAGAATTGTCTTCATTTTAGATAAACAGAGTAATCGGCCGAACGATTGAACGTTACAGCGTCTGACTGCCGTTTGGTCAGTCCTTGACTTGACATCAGTGTAATAAGTATGTGTATCGAATCGAATTACTAGCGTCTTCAGACAGATATGATCTTTTCTGGTGACCTTCGGCGACTGGCCGAATCTTGGCAATAATTAAATTATTTCGCATGATCCTCCGTTCGCTACGGGGGCTCAACGAACAGGAACTAACCAAAAGTAACCGCATACCTAAAATAAAGAAAAAAACTGTGGATCGCTGTCAGAAGACGCTACTTATCGAATTAACATCCTACAATTTTTCAACAAATGACTGAACAAACGGCAGTCAGGTTTAAGATCAGGTTTTCAACGTTTAAAAGTCTAAATCTAAATTAGCCAGAGAATGCTTGAAACAATTATGCAAAATATGTGCATGACAATTAGCTTTTAAAATTATTATCATCTAAAAGATTTGTGAATAAAGAATGATTTTTGCCGAAATTTGCATTTTTATTATCGGCGTTCAATGAAGACACTTTTGAAAACGGCAATCCTAATTGTTCTAGTGATGTTTTAACTGCTTAAAACATTCCATTGGCCAACTCATCTGGATTTTCATAAAAATCAATTATTTTATTAGTAAGTCCTTCATGTCAGGAGAAATACTGAATGCATATAGGAAATAATTTTCTATTTTTTCTATTAGTTGCATCAATTGGAATTGAAAAATAGAGATCTTTTAAATCATTTAGAACTGTTTTCAAAGCAAGTGGACCAAGAATTTGGGTAACATTCGCCTCCAATTTTGTTCTGGCTCATGATACTTTTTGTGCAATTTTGAGTCCGCAAACATCGTTTAATTTAATTTCATTTGGCAGTCCGTTGAGTTATAGGATAAATGATGTTTACCTAACTGCATGATAAATCTGTATAAGCTCGGAGTATATAACCAATTCTTCTTGCCTTGTTTTATTTTTTGCAAAGAAATGTATCTAAAACCTTACTTAAACACGATGCCTGACTGCGCTTTTTATGGCCCTAACTGGGCTGTTTAATTGATACACAATATAAACTGCGCTTCCATTGCATTATTCTCTTCTTTAAGCCAATCAGAATATTCGGGCATTTCAAGCCATAATTTATTACACACACAGCCTCCGTTTTTTCTGGGATTCCCAGGAGTGGCAGGAGGGCAGGTATGCGTAGATGTCTGTGAATTTGAGTTATCGACTACGAATTTATCATTATTGTTATACATTAGTACGATGCTGAATGAACTAAAATGGCCACATCCTGCAAAATAAATAATATTGCGTGAATAAAAATAAAGCATATAAATAGACAGTAGGAAAATGGGTATCAACCTCAAAAAAGTATTTTATCAGTAATTATGTAATTATTGTATTTTTTCTTACCGTTTTAATTACAAATTCTAACGTAAAAGAGGTCACAACCTCACAGCACACAATTTTTTCTCTGAATATTTATTCAATAGAAAATATATAATACACCGCACGAACAAACAACATAGAGAATAAACAGGAACAAAACAGAACACTGAATTGAGCAGCAGTTACGATTTTACGAAACAATTCGCCGCAAATCTGGCGAATAAACATGTAGATATATAGAGTAAAACAAGTTAGGGAACTCGGGGATTTACCAATATTTTTTAAACGTTGCCAACTGTTAGATTTTAGATTACATTATAAACGTAGAATAAAAATAATTTTTTAATTTAGGTGTTATATGGGACGTTTTTATTCTGAATTTAAAGATTTTTGACTTTTTATTTACAGTCCTTTGACACCTTTTAAAAGGACAAAGAACTAAATTTTAAAATAAAGGACAGTCCTTTGGCAACCCTACTCTAATAAAGTTTCAGATGATATTGGTGGTGTCAGTTCTTAAACACAGTGGTGCCAGTTCTTAAACATTAGCGAAAATATTGAAACGTTTTTCCCCCGTGGGTTCTGATAAAATTACAACTTTTACTATTTCAAATTAATACTCTCCTTTTTCTCCACCACTGTACAATTAAACAGATTAAACTACTTTAATAACTTTGCAACTAATAGATCTTTACAATTCAACACTCAATTATTAACTAACTACCATTCGCCTTAGTTCTGCTCCTTACGTACAATCTCAAATCTATCAAGAATACTCGGGAAGTATTCCTAGGCCACTCTATATGATTCTTGACCAGGCCATCGAGATAATTCCAGCGTCCTGAATCTTCGCAGCAGGCCGGCTCGGCGATGAGTCATATATAGACGCGGCAAGGCCTGTTCTATAGGGTAGCACAAAAACATTCGGATGGTTGCTAGTCGTAACATTGCCTTCCTCTTAAACCTGAACGTCCCGATCAGCTACTTATTGTTCGTGATATGCTTTCAGCCTGCCGAGGTGGACAACTTTCAGTTTGCTTCTGGGGCTACGCTGAATTCTATACACTACGTCATTAATTCTTTTGATGACTGTATAGGGCCCTTCCCATACTGGCGTTAGCCTGGGAGATCTTTCTTTCTTCCTTTGCGGATTATATAACCAGACTTTATCGTTCATCTGAAATCCCATGGAGTTAGTTTGGAGATCTTATCGAGCCTTCATTCGGTCACTGACGAGACGTTCAAACGGTAGTCCCACATCATTCTGCTTCATTTTCAAACTAGATCTTGTCCCTGGTCCTTGACTTGAGGCACAGGTTGAACACTGCTGACACCAGGATTTCACATCCTGGCAGTAGTTGACACAGTAAAATCTGTCGCGGATCTTGTCAATCGTTCTGTTTACTCCGGGATGAGCATCAAACTTTCCATTATGTACTTCTTCCAGGACTTCCTTGGTATCACTAACTGCATGTTCACTACTTTTCCATCGGCGCTTTCTTAGGTTCGTTTAAGGAGACTATTTTCAACTACCAGGGAGTCCCACTGAGCCCACAGAGATTTAAAAGTAGATCCCTTGGTTGAAATATCTCCCCAGCTCGGTATTGGTTGACGTTCTTCTTTGGCTTTTAACAATAGTGCTATTTCACTATCCTCAAGCTGATTTTTCTTTAGTTGCTCTGTGGTCCACTGCTGACAAACCCTAAACGTGATTCGCCTAATGGGAGTGATTCCTTCTCGTTGGTCTATTCTTTGGCAATGTTCATAATTAACCTCGCATGACCTTCTGGATATAGAATCTGTATTATTATGCCATCTTTCTTCCCTGTGCCTAGCCTTAAAATTATATTGTTTCAATTCTTCCTGACTTCACTTTGAACTTGAACTGCTGGCGTTTCTGGATGAAGATGTAAACCGTAGTTGTACTCGACAGTCTCTCTTGAAATGCCCAGTCCTGCCACATTTATAACACTGATTTGAAACATTTCGGTTACGTGTCCGATATTGCATGGCCTAATAATAGTGGCGCCCGGAATCTCTGTACTCGGCAGTCCCTTTTGAAATGTCCAGTCTTGCCACATCTATAGCACTGATTTATAGCATTACGGTTATATGGCTTAACTTCTAGTGGCTCTCGGAATACCTCCGTGGCCTGAAGAACATCGGTTAATTTCTTCAAAATACCGCCCATCTCAGTTAATTCACATCTGTTCGCCAACTTTTCTTTCTGGATAGATACGGCCCTGATTTTTGGCTTAGAGATGTTACAGGCCGCCTCGATTTCTAGAGCTATACCCAAAACTTCACTGCTGTTATCAAATTTGGCTAGACTTAGCATCTTCTAAGCTTCTGGGTCGCTGATACCATCCACGAAATATTGGGCAGCAAGTTTCTCTTGAAATTCTTCTGTTGCTCCCGGGTAGGCCAATTGAATGAGACGTCTAACGTCTGCCTCAAACTCCTGCGGGTTTTCACCAGGCTTCTGATGTCGGGACTTTACTTGTGCCTGATACAGTTGTCTTCTGTGTTGGTCTCCAAATCGTCTCACCAGGGCAGCTACACGTATGTCATATTTCCCCTGTTGGCTGATGGGAATGGTCTGTAGTAGTTCCAGGGCAGATCCATTAAGCGCTACCACTAGTGACGTAGCCATTTCTTCGGTATTCCAACCGTTGACAACAGCAGCGGCTTCGAATTGTCTTCTGTATACTGTCCAAGATGTTTGACCGTCATACGTTGGCGGTTTGATATTCTGTCCTGTAGTGAATACCCACTCGGTGGGTCCTTGTTTTTTTAGTCTGGTAACTTCTGCTTGTAGATTCTTCATTTCTTTCCGTACGTCTCCTACTTCATTTTGTACATTTCCAACTTCTTCTTGTATATTGTGTACTTCCTTTTCAAATTTCTCATTTTGTCCGTCCAATATTTTCTGCAAATTTCCTTGCTCGCCTACAATTACTTCCAGCATCCATTTCTGAAGCTGTTCCCGTTCTATTTGCCTTTTATCTTCTTGGTCTTGTAAAATTTTCTGAAGCCCTGTTCTGCTTGCCTTTTTACGTTCATCCTCTTCCCGATCCGCTTGCCTTCTACGTTTATCCTCTTTCCGATCCGCTTGCCTTCTACATTCT
Source organism: Pissodes strobi (assembly GCA_016904865.1). Lineage (NCBI taxonomy): Eukaryota > Metazoa > Arthropoda > Insecta > Coleoptera > Curculionidae > Pissodes > Pissodes strobi. The sequence goes on along the minus strand of MU181927.1, from coordinate 13,876 downwards.
CAAATCTATCACGGATACTCGGGAAGTATTCCGAGGCCACTCTATATGATTCTCGACCAGGCCATCGAGAACATTCCAGCGTTCCTGAATCTTCGCGGCCTGCCGGCGATGACTCATATATAGACGCGGCAAGGCCAGTTCTATAGGGTAGCACAAATACATTCGGATTGTTGCTAGTCGTGACAATATATATTGCAGATTTCGTTTCACCAGAAGTTATGCGGATATTACATGTGACATTAACTATAGAAGGGAACCGGCATTTTTTACGTAGTCATTAAGAATAAACGTGTTCTTTTTTTTTTGAGAAAAAGGTAAGTAGATCAGCATTTTGGTTATTATTTTTTGTTAATAAGTGTTAAAAGAGTATGTACAGCAGAAAATTGTAATTAGATACGTAAGATTTATTTCAAAATGTGACTTTGATTGGGTGGGAAATATTTATTTATTTATTCAATTCCTTCCACAAAGAATCCCCCTTCTTTGTGATTCCTTCATACAAAGATTTCAGAAGAATCATAGTATGCGTCATATGTGTATACTGTATAAAAAACCTATTCTAACATATAAAACAAAACGTAAAACAACTAAACAATAATGTAAATAACAAACAGACAATGTTTACTAATTAGAAATATTAGAATGCACTTTGTTTAGGTTAGGTTAACCTACCTTAAGTCGAGATAAAAAAAAATCTGAGTGTGTATATAACGGATTTTGAATTAAAATTTCTTTTATTGTTTGCTTAAATTTTATAGTATTGTTTATTGATTTTATCCATTCTGAGAGCCTATTAAAAACTTTAACAATCATATAGGTAGGGCTTCCCTGAAAAAGTGCAGTAAAATGTCTGGCCATATTGAGGTTATGGATAAACCTGGTTTGCATTCCCGAATTAATTTGAGATTTTTTTACGAAATAATGTTGATTGCTTTTATAAAAAGTGAGCAGTTCATAAAAATACAGAGAGTACACGGTCATGATTCTATATTTCTTGAACAAGGGAGCTGCATGTTCCATTACACCTGCACTATACAAATAATATCACCGGTCGACGTATTCTCTTATTTTGAACTTATGCAGTTTAACAATATTTTGAATAACAATGGTAAAATATTGGATTTAGTTTTATGCAATAAAAATTATATTTGTAAATTTGTTCGTTCCGACAACTGCCTGGTGAGTGAGGACCTGCATCATCCATCTTTAGAATTT
>MU181927.1:0-12651 GCA_016904865.1 Pissodes strobi | reverse complement strand
TATAAATAATGGCTTGACCGACATAGGGTGGGATAACCTATTTCTTGACAAACCGTTGGACACTATAGTCAATTTATTTTATGCTCAAATAAATAAACTTATCGAGGCACATGTCCCATCTTTTAGGGTTAGAGGCAAATATCCGATTTACTTTAGATCAGAAACTATCAGGATAATTGCGGAGAAAAATAAATGTCACAAAAAATATAAAAAATATGGTGATCAAGCATATTACCACAGGTTTTCCCACCTGAGGCGGAAATCCAAGCAATTGATAAAGATCGATTATTTCTCGTATATTAGGAATATGGAGTTACAAATTTATAAAGATAGCAAAAAGTTTTGGAATTACGTATCTAACAAAAAAAAAACGAGCGTTGCAATCCCTAGGGTTCTACAATACGCAGACTCAATTGTTAATAACGGACAGGATGCATGTGATTTGTTCGCAACATTTTTTAAGAGTGTTTACGTAATTGATAGCGTACGTGGAGTGACACCAAGTCTCGCGAGTGTTGGTATGTTTGTCGAAACTTTAGTAACTGAAAGTAAAGTTATCGAATTAATAAATAATTTAGATTCTAATAAAAGCGCAGGACCCGATGGGATACCGCCTTTGTTTATAAAAAATTGTATGTATAATTTGGCTAAACCACTTAATATTATTTATAATATGTCCCTAAGCAAGGGTTGCTTTCCTATAAAATGGAAAATATCTCACGTTACACCGATATTTAAGAGCGGCGATAGAAGTCATGTAGCTAACTATAGACCGATTAGTAAAATTAGTATATTCGCTAAAATGCTTGAGAAAATTGTATATGAAAATATTTTTTCCACGGTAAAAAACACTATTATTGAACAGCAGCATGGTTTCTTTCCTAGAAGGTCTTTGGAGACAAATCTATTATGCTATTCTCAATATATCTGTTCAGCTATGGATAATCAGAGTCAAGTCGATGTCATTTACACCGACTTCAGCAAGGCTTTCGACAAGGTCAGCCATAAGCGACTGGTGGAGAGACTTGCTGATGTCGGGGTGTGTGGAGTGCTTTTGGCATGGGTTTGGTCGTATATTTGTGATCGGGAGCAGGTTGTTCTTGTGAATGGGTACCAGTCGAAGCCTTTTAGAGCGACTTCAGGTGTCCCCCAGGGGAGTCATCTGGGGCCACTATTTTTTATAATTTATATTAACAATATAAGTGAATCTTTTCTGAATAGTGACTTTAGTTTATACGCTGATGATCTGAAGATCTATCGCACAATAGGGGCCCCGGAGGACTGTCTCAGGCTGCAGGACGACCTGGATAGATTGCGAGAGTACTGTCATGCCAATGGACTATTTCTGAATTTGGAAAAATGTTGTTCGATTAGTTTTTCTAAAAATATTAATTTAATTAACTCTAACTACAATATTAATGCTAAAATTTTAAGACGGGTAGATCAAATCAAGGACCTTGGTGTCCTTCTGGACAGTAAGTGGTCATTCCGCTTTCACTTTGACATGATTATTGCCGAAGCCAGTAGAATGCTGGGATTTATAATTAGAAGCTGTCAAGATTTTAGAAATCCGAGAGCACTTCTCTCACTTTACTTTGCATTTGTTTACAGCAAACTATCATTTGCCTCAGTGATATGGAACCCTATTTATAAAGTTCATATTAATAGAATAGAAAGAATTCAAAACAAATTCCTTAAGGTGCTGGCTTTTAAAAATAATTGCACTACTAACGGTGTTGCCCGTGAATTTAAAATACTGCCCCTCGCCATGAGGCGAGATATAACAGATTTATGCATAATATTTAACTTATTAACAATCAAATCGATTCACCGCTCCTCTTGTCTTTTCTAAATTTTAATGTTCCCGCCAGGGTATTGAGAGATCATGAATTGTTTAACATACCGTTCCGAAGAACGGATCTGGGACGCAATACTCCTTTAATTAGAATGCAATTTATTAGTAATAAATATTGTAACGACATAGACATATTTTCTACATCGATCACAACGTTTAAGTCAAATTTAAAACAACTATTTCTTACGCAGGTTTAGTTTAATATAGTTAATCTAGATTATTATATTATATTTTATGTATGTGTTATTATGGACTTTTTAGGATATTAAAACATCCCGATATAAAATTATTGTAAAAAGCGGATGCCTTTTGGAACATAGTTCTGTAGCATCCTAAAGTTGTAATAAATAAATAAATAAATAAATAAATAAATAAATAACGCATCATGCGCTTCTGGAGAACTAGGATCCTATTTAATTCCGATGAGGCACCGGGGCACCCCACATTTGTATACCGTAGGACAATTTGCTCTGTATGCACCCATGAATATATCTAATAACCATGCCCTTATCAACTTGTCTATAAAGATTATTTACGACAAAACACCCTGTTGCCAAACTTTTAGCAAGCTTGTCAATGTGTAGATGCCAAGTTAAGTTCTCTTCTATGTTTAAACCTAAAAATTTAGTATTTTCTTCGATTTTTATCGATTTATGATCAGTTTTTATTAGCGCACTTTGTGATAGTTTATTACTATGTTTATTTATTTTGAACTGCATGGCTACAGACTTTCCCGCGTTAAGCAAAAACCTATTCTGTATGCACCAGCCTGAAAAGTTTTTAGATATTATATTTCCATTCTCAATGGCATTGCAGTATTCTTTGTTTTTAATTATAATTGATGTGTCGTCTGCAAATTGACAGACGTGTATATCCGATGTTAAACCTAGATGATTTGACAGGTCATTACTAAATATAAAAAAAAAGTAGAGGTGAGAGTATGCCACCTTGGGGGACTTTGGATTTTGTATTTAAGTTATCCGATTTGTGGGGATAATTTACATAATCGCTTTTTAAGTTGTTAATTTAAGGGGGAACCGTAGATGCCATTTGCTTTAAGTTTAGATTCGAGGTTCCGACCGTCTATTACATCGAACGCTTTAAAATCCCTATTGTATGAAACCCCTGGTCCAGACTTCTGCTTACGAAGTTTAGTGCCTCGAAAAGAGCTGTTTCGGTAGATTTCCGCTCAAGAAATCCATGTTGAGACGTAGAAAATAATTCATGTTTTTTAAAATATGCAATAAGTTTATCGTAAAATATATTTTTTTTAATTTTTGAAAATACTGAAAGATTTGAAACTGGACGATAATTCTCTATCTCCTGACGGCTACCCTTTTTAAATATCGGTGTGATATTGCTTACTTTAAGTTTTTTTGGGAAAACCCCATTAACAAAAGATGTGTTTATTATATTTTCTAAAGGAAATGATATGGCATCGGCAACATCCCGGATCAAAAAACATGGCATTTCGTCCGATCCTGCTGATCGTTTTTTAGTTACTTTATGGATCACTTTTAAGCGAGGCGCAAACCAGAGCGGTGGCGGTAAAATACTGTAGGTACATGTATTTGCCAGATCGCTTCCGTTTGCGGTCTTTAATTAACTTACACCAAAGACAATTATTCGTAGTATAATTGTCTTTGCTTTGCGCACAGTATTTTACCGCCACCGCTCTGATTTCATTCTGCGAGGTTGGCGTCAAAAAAAGGTTCTATTTGTATACTGATTTGACGATCTATTTTCATTATTCTGTTTATTTTTAATACCTTCTACGATATTATTTACTGAGGACAAGAAATATGTATTACATTTATCGCATACATTTTTTGTGTTGTCGAGGATCAATTTTACTAGGTCAGCTGGCGTTTGGAAAGTGTTTCTTTTTCCTATATTTGCGTTTAAGATTGTCTATGCCGTTTTGTTGATATTATCGGCCTTTTCATACTTTTCAAGAAGCTGGTTATTGAATTTTATCTTAGCTTGACTAATAGTTTTTTTTTTGTAGTGTTTATTTGCTTTCTTGTACTCCCACTGCCCAGTCTAGCTGATCAATTTAATTATATCAAAGATGTTATAATTTTTTTAGTTTTGGTGCTGTATGTTTGTGTATTAATTTTTTTTATATTTATTTTAGATGCATAGGGATAGGAAGCCCTTGATTATTTTTATAGCTTACCATGCTTCTAATACAAATATTGGTATGTTTTTCTTCTCTTAGTTTTTTACATGTAAATGTAGTACAGTATTTGCTTTTAGAAATTCGAAATAAGAACATCGCCGAGGAACAGCCTAGTCATGAGCCAATTAATTAGGTACCAGTAAGAATAAACAAGCTTAGAAAAACTGGAACTGGACAGAAAATTCTGTTTATTTTGAGAATTTTGATATTATTTTTGAAGAAGACATGTGTGTTATTCTCAGATAAAAGCAAAGAAATATCTTATTTTGCAAAAAACATTGATGAAAATTTACTGAAACAAATTGTCCAGCAAACCAATATATACGCCGAACAAAAATCAGTATTAAATTGGACAGCACTAGCGATCGAGGAACTAAAAGCATATATTGGATGTATAATTCTGATGGAAATTCACCAACTTCCTATGTTAGACAATTACTGGAGTAGTGATCCACTCCTGGGCTACAATGTGGTGTCTGCATGATAAAAACCTCTCTGATGTCTATAAAAGTTCCTCTTTCTTGGCGGTAGACGAATCAATGATACCTTTCAAAGGTAGAAGCATACTTTATAGCCTCTTATTTTGGATTTCATAGGCATATTTAAAAGTTTTAAATATGCCTATGAAATCCAAAATAAGAGGCCATAAAGTATAGTGTCTATAGTTCTGTTCACGCTCAAAGTTCGTGTGGCGCTTATGGAGAACGGCGTTGCCAAGTTAACGTATTACTTGATTTTAGCCTCGTTTCTGCAGGCAGTTAAATAAATGCATAATTTCTTAAGCGGGAGGTATTTTATAATATGTACAATAAAATTAATAGAAATTATTATATTGAAAATTATTTAAAGTAGTTTACCAAGGCAAAAAAGTATGTTTTATTAAAAATATAATTACAGGTAACATTTTATTATATTATATAGAATTTATATACAATATATAAAAAAAGTACGGTATTTTAAAAAATTTTATTTACTTTCACCTGTGGGTTGTCTGTCTGTAGTATTAGCAGCACCGCTGTGCCTCGTAGTTCGTGTCAAGTGTCGATTTCATGCGTTTTCTGTGCTTTTTGCCTTTTTACAAGCTATTATTTTTTAAAGTTTATGCTTTACAGACATGTTTGTTGACGTGTTTATTAATACTTTATTTTCAAATTATTTGCTCTTGGTGTTTAATAGTTGTTATTATTTTTTATTAAGAAAAAACTTACTAAAACCGAATTAGAATTTTACGAAAGAAAATTAACTAAGGCAGATAACTATATTTATTTTATGATACTTACAGGTATAATAATCAGTAGACATAATAAAAGGTGCCTAAATAAAATCCAAGTGTGGTAATATTTTTAGAATTAGGAATTAGATAATTTACTGTTTACCCTACCAAATATAATGTACAGGGTGGCTGGAATTCGAGTCTATGTATGAGGATCTCGAAAATCGTAAGATATACAGCGTCGGTTAATTTAGGGCAAAATTGCGCATTTAGGCGCCTAACAATATGCCGTAGAAAGTTTTAAAATTCTGAGTATTTCCGGAGATATCCGGAAAAAACCGAAATTTTGAAAACTCGTTTTATTTTTTCCTGTGTTTATTTAAAAACGAATTTAAAATTGAATTGCACCTTTGCGTTGGCACTTTTTCCGCTCTATCCAATGGTGGTATCCAGCTTGAAATACGACGTTTCGTCTTCAAAAGGTCATCAGCAACTTTCTTTTTTTAAATACGCACTTATTTTTTTTATCGTTTTTCAGATGGTATTGGCGTTATTAATATATTATAGTCTTTTTATTTTCTTTTATTTTTTTTCCTTTTTTTAAATTATTTATTTTTCTTTGGTGTAATTTCGAATAGTTTGTTAATTAAAGTTCGTATTTAAAAAGAAAGTTGATGAGGGATATGGAATTCGACGTTTCGCCTTGAAGGGGTCATCAACTTTTCTTTAAATGCGAACTTTAATTAAATTTAATTAACCTAAACTATTCAAAATTACGCAAAAGCAAAATAAATAATTAACAAAATAAGTAAAAAAAACAGCAAAAAAATTGTGTGCCTCAGCTCTATAAGCACACAACTGAAGTGAAACTTCAGAAAGAGATGTTAGAAATTGAGTTTTTTTAAGCTTTATTTTCCTCAACTTTTACCCCCAGTTTCGGCACTTTATTTAATTTTCTTTTTGCCTTTTTCAAGTTTTTTTTTCATAACGCATTTTTTCCCCCGACCTCGTAGCTGAACTCCTTCGCCATTTTTTGGCCGAAAACCGCGTTTCTCTAAATTTTTCTTTTTATTTTTTTTTCTTATTTCGGTTTATAATATGTTAACTTTCCAAACAATTTTTTTCGTTTTTTTTTTCAAATTTTTTCCCATTTTTTCAAATATTTTGGAGTATCCGAGGAGGTGGGGGGTATAATCCCCCCTTAAATTAGAGTTCCGATCCCCCCATATGGTCTAAGGTAGCCCCCCATTAGGCGCACCTACCATAAAAATTTGGATCCAGGATCCTCATTTTACCCCGGCTACATGTCCTGAAAATTTCAGCCCTCTAGCTATACTGGAACATGCTTAATTAAAGTGGTGATTCACTTTGGATTCCATTTCATTTGATTTTTTTATTTTTTCTGACTTAATACCCTCGCTAAAGAAGTTTCACTTCAATAAAAAAAAAATTAAGAATATCATCTGAAAAACGATAAAAAAATTAGTTCATATTTAATAAAAGAAAGTTGATGATGACCTCTTGAAGACGAAACGTCGGGTTCCAAACTGAATACCACCATTGGACAGAGCCGAAAAAGTGGCAATGCAAAAGTGCAATTCAATTTGAAATCCTTTTTTAAATAATCCCAGGAAAAAATAAAACACTTTTCCACCGTTTCGGTTTTTTCCGGTGGATACCACCATTGGATAGAGCAAAAAGTGCCAACGCAAAGGTTCAATTCATTTTTAAAATCGTTTTTAAATAAACACAGGAAAAAATAAAACGATTTTTCAAAATTTAAGTTTTTTCCGGATATCTCCGGAAATACTCGGGATTTTAAAACTTTCTAAACGGCATATTGTTAAGGTGGGTCCAGACCTGTGACAAGACCACGTATCGTGACATCGCTGCGAACCTCGTCGCGTACAGTCTGGACGGTACTCCGTAACCGCAACGCGTGACATCGCCGCGTTTACCGCGTGTCATCACTGCGTTCCATGTCCTGTCGGTCTTTTGGCGTCGCATCAAAGGGATGCTACGCTTCTTGGTTCGACAAGTCTGGACGGGACCGCGTATCATCAGAACGTTTTGCATATTTACTTGAATTTTAACCAGTGTAGCGGTAGCGGCTATTTTTGTTTCGTTCCATGCTGACCGACTGTTTTTTTATTTAAATGAGCGGAACGCTGCGAACGGGACTATGATACGTGACGATGACACGCGGGGATGACAGGCGACGATGACACGCATCGAAGTTCGTTTCGTCGTGAAAATGTTCGCGACGCCGTCACGTCACGGGGTTTTGTCACAAGTCTGGACGCACCTTTAGGCACCTGAATCACCGAATATTAACATCGTTAGTTAATATTCGGTGCCTAAATGCGCAATTTTGCTCTAATTTGACCGACACGGGGTTTTCGAGATCCCCATAATATAGACTCGAATTCGAGCCACCCTGTACACCTACTTTAAAAATATAAATATGAAAATATTAATTATTAATAATGCTTAACGAATATAGGTATGGCGTATTATCCAAAGCGCCCAAAGTGGTCTTGAAATGGTCTAAAAATATAAATCGTGGTTATCGATTTATTTCACACTCGACAGTGTAACAAGTTTTATTTTCTCCCACTACACCCACTGTGACGACTCAAGGTCACTACGATGATGCATTCCTCTCAGGGCGGGCGCCAAATGTAAATGCGGGCTGTTGCCAGTGTCTGCTAGAAGTGAAACTTCTTACTTAACAAAACATGTTTTACCACCGATGGGAATCGAACGCGTGCCTCCCGTATCACAATCACAGGGCCTGACACCAGAGCGGTTGGAAGCAAATCACTGGACCGTAAAGACATCGGCAATTCTGGTATGCGGTAAAAAGTGCAACACCCCTTGACATTCAGAACATCAATCACAGCACCGCATTACTATCTTAGACCATTAAAGGCCTAAAATTACTACTATACCGTTTAGGTAGGAGCCTTGAATATGCCTTCCGGTCGTTCCCACTAACACACACTTAGATGCTGCATAGGCAGCGCTACGCATCTATGTCCTCTCCTGCCGGCCGTTTCCGCCGCTAACGCGCTCGTCGAACTCCCCGCGATATAAATTTTCGTAACGCTCGATAATTGACAAACGTCTAGCTGCACCAGAATGGATTTTGAATGCGAAACTTCTCGCATGATGAAACGCTGACTATTTCACTTCACGCATGGCTCTCCGCTCGCTACGGGGACGCAACCAAGACAAACCAACCAAAACTAATCCAAGGCGTGCCAAAAATGAAGAAACAAACATAACCTTATAAAAATAAAAAACATCTCTCGCCACTGACAGGAATCGAACCCGGGCCATCGTATTTGTGATGTGATACACAGCGTACTAACTACTGCGCCACCAAGCTTGCTGAAAACAATTCACCAAAAATTGAAAATCTTGCCAAATGTGTAACAAAAACTGAGCATGCGCGAAGCTTCGCAATCCAATCCATTCTAGTGCGGCTAGACGCTTCTGAAAATTGACGCCTCGTCATTAAAGAAGTTTCACTTCAAGTGAATTAGGAGCATTTAAAGATCCTTTACACAAATAGTGCACTATGTAAAAATCGACCTCTCCTATTGGTCGATCCATGTCGTATTACGATATGTCTGCGTGATGCAATCGATTTCTATCAAGAGCTCTTGTGGTGTAGAGGTTTAGATCGTTGGGTCTCACCTGGAAAACGCGGGTGCGAACCCCGTTGCTTTTTTTAATTTTTTTTTAAGATTATGTTTCTAAACATCTTTTTTTCTTGATTTTGGGTATATCTTAGGTTAGCACCTGGTTAGTTTCCTTTTCTTGAGCCCCCGTAGCGAGCGGAGGGCCATGCGGATCGACCAATAGGAAAGGCCGATTTTTATAAATTTGCGTAAAGGATCTTATAATGCGAATTAGGACTACTAGGGACACCACGTAAAAAAAACCGTAAAGTACTTTACCTTTGGGTTGGTGTGGAATCAAGTACGATCCATATACAATATTACTTCTTCTTTAAAAATCGAGATATTTATAGGATTAACAAACTGGAAGTGGTAAATTTATTTTAATTTTAAGTGAGACCAGTAGCCTCCCAAGTAACACATAGGATGGCGCTTTATATCCGAATTGCTTTAAAAATGATTTATAAGTGCTTCATTTATGACTATATGGAGTTATTGCAGAATCTCAGATTACCAATTTGCTTAAATGATAGTTTGGTTCTTTAAGCGGTTTAAGAACGTAATTTGAGAGCTGGCTATAAAGTAACTTTTTAATTGTTCTAAAGACATTCATTATGACTTTTAAGCTATATACTTGCTTTGTAAACATGCCTAAGATCCTCTTATACAGACAAATGATATCCTTATAGATGCTTTGTAAAGATTATTTAAACGCTTATATGCCATTTAAAGGGACAGATTACCTGTTTAAGCAAAATGGCTTCGTGAAATACCACTACACATGATGTTAGGATTTTGGTGAGCGACCCCATATTGTTTACTGAAATCTAATGTTGATAGATGAAACGGAATTTTATTAGAAAACAAAATAGAGTTTTATGAAAATTATTTCTAAAAATTAAAAAAAAATGGTAAATTTTCTAAATTTTAATGGCGAGTAGTAATTTCACGAGGTAGCATATTACATAATTACAACACATTTTTTCTGGCAGGTACTCCCGCCTGCCCTCAATAAGCTTCTAATACATAACCCGTTCAAATAAATCCATATTCTGTAGACGCCATTCTGAATGGCTATTCCTACAACCTCTGTAATTATCAAAATGTCTGTTTGAGTTTTAGTGGAGTAGGAGATATTCCTGTAACCATTTTGCAATATAGAAGACATAATGAGCCGGTAACTCTTTCCAAATATATAAAAGTTATATAAGGCATATTTAATAGCGTAAATTGTATTTGTCTTTTTTAAAAAACAGTTACATAAGCGCCATATAATAATACTTACACAGCATTATTGCAATTTAAGAGCAATTTTAACTTCACCATATAGATGCTTTATATGTTCTTTATAATGGTGATGGTAAGCGCTATACTCAGTTCAAGAAGTTATATAATTGCTATATATTAGTGTTAAAAGAGTTATATAGAAGTATTATAGAATTTTTTGGGGCATTTAGTTACACTTTTTTATAATAGCTAAAAAGTGGTCCCTTTAAGACAAATAGCAGCCATATAAGTAATATATAATTGATTATCTTACCTTTTATAGCATCGTTTTACTCTATAAACTAGTGATATAAACGTTTGTTTAACCTTTATAAATCTTTTTGTGTTACTTCGGCTACTGCCAACTTTTTGGCGTTCGGCATTGGATTTATATTATACGAGTATTATATATTAGATTTCATTTACTGTGTTAGCCGGAACTAACCCTTATCTATAATACGCCTTATTTCACACATTATTATTAATTTTAGGAAAAAATGTGTAGGAATATCTTTTATAGAAAATTTCATAAAGAATATTTTTTTATCAAAAAGTGCACCGTTCTCGAGATAATCTAGAAAACTTGAAAAAGTGGGCAAAAAGTCGTCCTAGCGGATGAAGCACACTATTTAGGGGTGGGAACTTTTCAGTTTAGTATTTCTTATGTCATCTCTAACATTCCTACCAATTTTCAAAACTTTATGAATCTTGTCCGATATAAATCGTAATATTACTGAAATATTAAGAAAATACCTAAACGATAATACCTGAAAAAAAAAACATCCTTTGGGGATCCAAATACTAAATAACTCTCATAGATGCTCTACAAAGGTTAAGAATTATGTTGATGATTTAATTTTTTTTCAAAGCAAAAGCAATAATCGTTATTAGTCAGGATACATAAATAAACGCATGGAAAAACTATTTTATTTATTTGTATTTCACTATTGGTAATATAACAAACAAAACACACATTTGTTATTTACTTCGTAACAAATAATAAAATTCAACGAAATACTGCAAACAGTACAAACTATAACTAAAAACAGGAACACATATTTCCGAGTCATTTTTCTATGTTATAATCGATTTTATCGAAATACTATTAAAATGTCTCGGAATAAGAACTATAAAAAATATTAACATCCATAAAACTTTTTTTTTGTCCACGTAATATAGGTAGGTACTTAATATCTAAAACGTTTAAACCAAAATAAACCACCAATTATGTACAGTGTTTTCATTAACATTTTGACACTCACCTACGTAGTTTATTAAAAGAGATATGCAAAAACTTTTTATATAAAAGTTGCATGGTTTTCCTCTATTATCTTTTGAACATATCAGTAAAAACAAATGAGCATCGCAAAATTAAGAAAAACTAGTAACTTCATTTTTGTAAATGGGACACCCTGTATATTACTACATTTTTGGACTCTCTAGAGAAATCTAGACACATTTCGTGTATAATATCCTATACCTATCTTTAGCTGTTTACGAAATATTGACAGTTGTTGAAAGTCGGTCATTTTGACACTTTGAGAGGCTCTAAAATCTAAACTGCACGAGATCTCAGAAAACGGTTTGCACATACCTATCCTAGGTTTTCATACGCTATCGAATGACAGTAACAGTGACTTTGAATTTATCCGAAGGTTTATGTTCCGGTTAATTTTATCCCCGGGTTAAATTCAAAGTTACTGCCATTCGATAGCTAATGAAAACCTAAGATAGGAATGTGCAAACCGTTTTCTCTGATCTCGTGCAGTTCAGATTTTAGAGCCTGTCAAAATGGCCGACTTTCAACTGTCAATATTTCGTAAACAGCTAAAGATAGGTACGGGATATTATACGGGAAATGTGTTTAGATTTCTTTAGTCCAAAAATTTAGTCCATTTAAAAAAAGTGAAGACGTTAATTTTTCTTAACTTTGCAAAGCTCATTTGTTTTTATTGGTATGTTTAAAATATAATAGGGAAAAACCATACAGTTTTTATATAAAAAGTATTTTGCCTATCTCTTTTAATAAACTCTGTAGGTGGGTGTCAAAATATAAATGAAAACCCTGTACAGGGTCTTTGATTATATTTACTTGGATCCTGGAGCCTTTATTTTTGAAGATAAGAAAAAAAGTTTTACACAAAAAAATTTAGGTTTTTTTTCCATATTTTTTTGAAATTATCAGGAAAAAAATATCGTATCAAAAACTAGAAGAAAAATATAGGCAACTTCAACTTTTTTAAATGGAACGCCCTGTAATTATGCGCTAAAACGAAAGATCTTTTTTTCTGATTTCAAATATGATATGTGGGTGAGCCATTTTTGAGATATTTTAGCTTAAATTATAAATAAATTCCATGGCTTTCTTAATACCACTATGAGTTTTTTTTTGCAATTTATTTATAGTTTAAGCTAAAATATCTCAAAAATGGCTCCTCCAAATATCACC
>MU181926.1:1294480-1313437 GCA_016904865.1 Pissodes strobi | reverse complement strand
CACTATTGCTATCTCCGAAACGGTAAGTGCTACGAAGTCGGTTAAATTAGAGAAAAGATGCCGTTTTTGATAGCCACTCAGGATCCGTTTACAGTGTTGTCAAATTCCTGTTAGTTTCTAAGATACAGAGTGATTTATGAAAAATTCCTAAAAATATTTCGTCAATTATTACAAAAACGGTTCATTTTCGAGACACAGTTTAAATTCGAAAGTTGTATATTTTTTTTCGCTCTATAACATGGTGCCTTTAAATTTCACCTCTGGCGTTTCGTGTTGGGGACACCACCATCAACTTAATATTCTTAAATACGGACCTGCATTTCTTATTTCATGTTTTAAGAGCTTCTGATGTCCCAAAACCAATGACGTATCTCACTTATTCGAAAAATTCACATTATTCGCACTTTCCATATGAACATAATGTGTTAGAGAGAGACAAAAAAGAGAATTTTGGTAGGAATTAAATAACAATTGAAAAATGTATTTTTTCGAATAAGTGCGATTGGTTTTGGGACATCAGAAGCTCTTAAAATTTGAAATAAAAAATCCAGGTCCGTATTTAAGAAAACTAAGTTAATGGTGGTGGCCCGAACACGAAACGCCGGAGGTAAAATTTGAAGACATCGTATTGTAGACCGGAAAAAACTATGAAATTTTGAATTTAAACTGTGTCTCGAAAATGAATAGTTTTTAAAATAATCTACCAAATATTTTTAGGCATTTTTCATAAATCACCCTGAATCTTAGAAACTACCAGGAATTCGAAAACACTGTAAACAGATACTGAATGGGTATCAAAAACGGCAACTTTTCTCCAATTTAACCGACCTCGTAGCACTTACCGTTTCGGAGATAGCAATAGTGGCACACGGTATTTAAGACACCCTGTATATATATATATATATATATACAGTTATCAAGAAAAGTAAGGTTGCGGAAGCAAAATTGAGTCAATTAAGAGAACGGCAAATAAATATATCAATTAAGCGTAAAACTGACTGATTTAATAAAAAAGTTAACGTGTAATTACTATATAAGTACTAATGAGTACCAGTTATAAAATAAGAAAGCAGTGAACAGAATACTAAATTAGTTACCTATTGCAAAATAAGTAAGCAATTAGACGTTAACTACATGGTTACCAAACTATCCAGTACATGATCCCAACTTTCGAGCCCTTTAGGACGTAATAATAAATGGTTAGCCTCTGGTTACTAGTAAAAAAAATAACCTTGGAAACTACCAAAAAAATACAAAGCGCTATTGAAGTTAGCCAATTAATATAATGAAGGCACAGAATGCTTTCTAAACTAGCTTTCGGTACAATAAAACTAATAATCAAATATTACGGATTTAAGTATAAAAAAAACCAAGGCAAACGAATGCCTCGAAACTCTATCTCAGACAGAGAAATGAATTTTACTTAATACAATGATGTAAGTAATAGTAAGTAAAGTAAGGTAAAGTTGTATATGCAAAAAAAATAGTCAAATAATTTAACGTAAATTTTACTTGAGTGTTACGGTACTAATAAAATAGCAATTATTTTTGCGACAGCTTAAAAACAAGACAAAAAAAATAATGCGTAAGTGTTCAGGTTGACTAACCTCATATAAATTAACCGATAATTAAATATTTATTTATTAAAAAAACTGAAACCTTCACGGTCTGATCTGCTGGACGAATCCAGGACTTTCCAGGAAGGAAGCGTTCATAATGCAAGAGACCCTTAGACCCAAGTAGGTAGGAAGGCAGTAATAAAAGAAGACTTCCTCTGTCGAAAGAAGGAAGGACTCCAGACTCCTCACATAGGCAGAAAAGGAATTCCCTCGAAAAAAAAAGTTAAAAACCAATATATTCAGGGCTTTGCTTAAAACACGTCGCTCGAGTGCAACCTGTACTACAAAAAGGCAAGAAAACAACGCCATTAAACTATCGTCCAATTGCCTTGCTTCCAATACTCTCTAAAGTCATGGAACGTGTAGTCAATCAGCAACTATTCAAGTACCTCGAGACCAACAGAATAATTAGCGATATCCAGTACGGCTTCCGCAAGCAGAAACTACGTAGAATCTCTAGCGATTGCGTTGGATATTTCGAAGGCATTCGACAGAGTTTGGCATGACGGATTGCTTAAAAAACTGCCGTCCTTCCGATTGCCAGCGTCTTTCTGCAGCTGGCTCGCTAGTTTCTTCAAGAACCGAACTCTGCGCGTTGCAATTGATGGACTCATCTCAGACACATTCACCATAAATGGGGGAGTGCCTCAGGGTGCCATACTTTCACCTACTCTGTTTCTCATCTATATCAATGACCTGCTAAACGAAACCACTAATCCTGTTTACAGTTTTGCAGATGACAGTACCCTGGTCTCCCAATTTCAATTAGAAAAGCCTTTACCAGCGACTGAGACTTATCACTGCAGATAGGAGCAGATTACAACCATTAATCAAGATCTGGAAAAGATCGGGCGACAGGAATTTGGTCCAATTTAATGCTGCAAAGACTCAAGCAGCCAAGTTTACCCAGAATGTCAATACGGCGTATCCTGACATCATTATGGCAGGATCGACATTCCATCATCCTCGTCAATTGGACTACTGGGTGTCTGGATCAACAGCAATATGTCCTGGCGTGACCACGTTGCTAACATCGCAAAGTCAGCCTCACAGAAGCTTGGTGCGCTATTTCGCAACAAAAAACTATATACACCGCAGCAGCTACTTTTGCTCTACAAAGCTCAAATAAGACCGTGCTTAGAGTATTGCTCACAAATCTGGGGTGCCGCACTTAAGAACACCCTAAAGCTGCTGGATTCCATTCAGAAGAAAGCTGTGTGTCTCGTCGGCGACCCGGAGGTGACCCGGGATCTGGATAGTCTGGAACACCGCAGACATGTGGCCGAGATTTCCCTGATTTAAAGATATTTTCACGGCAGATGTTCCCCGGACTTGGCTCGCATCGTCCCGTCCCCAGCAGCAGCTGTCAGACAGTCACGACAGACGGCTAGGGCGCACCCGGTCGTCGTACAACTGGAAACACCTAGAACTCCGCTTTTCAAGGACTCCTTTGTCTGGCGCACTGCATCGTAGTGTAACTCACTCCCAGGATATCTGTTTTCCTCTAATTACAACCTACAACTGTTTAAAAACCGTGTCAATCAGCATCTTCGCACACGCGCTGCTCGTCGAGTGCGATAGGATCTCCCTTTAGTGCCTGTGCCACTGCCATAAAAATAATAATTAAAAAAATAATTTATAGATTGAGCAAATAAGATAAAATACCAACTAAAATAATCAGGAAAAATCAACCTTTTACCTGTGAGGGGTCTGTTATTCGTTTAATGCTGGAATCGCTAGGCTGCCTCAAAAGATGGACGAAAAGAGCCTGGGTAAAGAGAATTAAAACGAAATTATGGACTATTCACCTGGGATGAAATTTTCATAAGATGGCCCAAGAAGAACCAAAATTAACTCACTTGACACTATATAACTAAATTTCATTAAGGAGCGAGTTTCATACATCAAAAAAACGTGTAAAGATGAGGTAAAGGTAAGGCCTGAGACTCAAAAATGGGTTGGGTGGAGAATCCCACATGAGTGAAATCAATGAAAAACTTCCACCACGACACGAACACTGCAACTTCAATGGCTGATTTCTAAAGAATGGCGCACGCGATACTTCCAGGAACCAAAGGGACTTCCTCTAAAATCTCCACCTCAAGAAATTTGGCTGGCCAATTGAGACACGACTCGCATGTCTAACCTACCAATTTTCCAGTTGATTTCGAAAATAACACTCCAGGATTTTGACACACCGAAGCCTATTTTAGTTAATTACATAAGCTAGCCGAAAAGAAAAATAAACATTTGACCAGACATTAGGTTTGTTCTAGCAGCGATTTCAAACGGTTCCAAACCATCCGGAGTTTGCGCATAGCGATATAAGCGACGCTTATATCGTTATGCGCAAACTCCGGATGGTTTGAAACCGTTTGAAATCGCTGCTAGAACAAACCTATTTATTAAACAGAGTAAGCTAGGAACGCTTTCCTAGTTTCCGGGCTGTCAGAATCATCGACACGGCATTCTAGAATTAATACGAGCTAATATCACAAAACAAAAACTGTACGAAAGAAAACCAATTCAATATCGAGTGCCACAGAGGTCACCACACGAAGAGATAATCGCATTTGGGTCAAAAACCATAAAATATTGACACTATGGTGAACACAAATTTGAAATCAATTCTTTCGTAGTACCACAACTTACCGACCGGCAGCTCTGGACATTTCGGTAAATGAATAAACGAGATCAAAAATCTTACCTATTACAAAGAATTGCTGGATCCAATAAGAAACTTAGTAATCTTAAATGATAGAAAGTCTTAAAAACTGTTCCTAGAAATGCTTTTCGTTAATATAACAAAAGGTTCGGTATTATCTTGTGTGTCTTCGAAAATGAAATTGACATTGAAAGATGTATAGTATAGTATAGTAATTTTCACGATATTGTGGTGGAAAATGAGAATAGTAAAAAATATGCATTTTCAACAGGCTAGTGTTGTAAATAATCTGTATGAAGCTTTTTTGCTCGTATTTAAGAATCTGAGTTCATCCTATTTCTTTCGTTTTCCAAATTATTAAAAATTATTTGTAAGTTATGAGAAATTATTATTAAGAATTTGATAAATAATTAAATTTTTACTTGTTTCAGATTACTGCTTCTTCACAGTATACTTAAATACCTTTGCATGTTCTTCATTGGCTACCCTTTCCTTCGACGACTAGCGGGTTTGCTTCAAAAGAATATATCTAAAATTAATGTATTGTTTCATTTATGATATTTTAATTTTACGGCTTTTTATCAAGAATGTGTTCACCAGATAAGTGCAAGTAAGAATTTGTCATTACAATATTTTCCTTTAAATTATTTAATTACAGTTTCATTGAATGTATGTACACACACAATTAATTGATCGATACTAACACAAATATGTCATATAAAATAAAAACATAATTAAGTATTGCTATTTTTATATTAAATTATTGACAACATAATTTGAAAAGACTCTATCTACTACTACATAATTAGTTACTTTAGTCGTGATGGAAGGGTACAATTCTGAATTGGTAGAAAGTTTATTATGTACCTTGGGTTGGTAAGTCAGTTTTACAAATAAAAATTTCAAAATGAGCTATATTACGTGCAATTTGTCGCAATCTTTAAAAACTGCTTGCTTTTGATATTACTTACTCCGTGACACCTGGATGTGCAGAGCTATCTCTGGTATTTTGCACACGCTTTCTTATAGGATATATTATATAAAAAAGTTTTAGGGTTTTACTCATACCGCGAGAAGAACTTAATAAAAAAAACAAATAACCATCGGAATCATGAAAGAATATTAGCTTATTATTTTTTAAATTGGTTCATCTGAAAAGTCATTCAATAATATTGATATATAGGTATATAAAATAATGTATTGGTTTAACCTATAACTCATGGATCTTAGGTCAGATTGAGGTATCATACATGATATATTCGAAATAAGTAACGGACGGACTATCCAATAATTGAAACCATATAGGTCGTACTTTTAAAAAATCCAAGATGTAATATCTTTTCATGTTTCCGATTATCATTTGTTTTTCTTTAAGGGTTTCTAGCATTTCGAGTAGAACCCTGTAACTTTAGCATTAAAATTTGTTTTATCTTCTACAGGAAAGCTTTTAGATAACGTGCAAAATACTAAAGAAAACTCTGCAGATCGGAAAAAATTGTATGCTCTTCTTGGCATATTTATACAATGTGTATACCGGCTCTATTTTTTTAAACATGTGAACGTTTTAGGGCGATATAAATATTGTCACGTATAGATTATTTGTAGGTTGGTCTTTTACTGTTACAACCTGTATGCCGTGACACCACGCCTTGGTTGGCGAGCAGGTTATATAGCTCAGATTCGTCGATCTACGTCAGGTCAGAAGAGAAGATAAAGAAAGCACTTTAGTTAAAAACAATAACAACGTCTATTGGTCAGAATCTTAATAAGACTACACTATACCCGGTTACTAAGTTGCGCATGTTCTTTCAATTGAGGTATATTTTTGAATTGTTTATAAGTTTTTGGTCACTGTTTTATAATATAGTTTTCTTAAGAGTTGTGTTGTGACTGTTGTGTTTAATTTATGGTAAGCTTTATCTCAAGTACACTCAAGGTTTACACTTCACTTTAACTACTTATCAGATTCCACTTTGAAAATTATCTTTCCCAGAACTTTGACAAATTTATCGTGGATTCGACTTTTACTACTGTAGGTAGGTAACCCTCAAGCCCGAAACCACGTGCACGACGAAACTCAGGTTTGGATAGGGAATAATGTTGCAGGTTAGGATCCCCCGAATATGTGCTTTGCAAAAAACTGGTTTAGGTGAGAAACAAAGTTTGCCGAATTGATGGTTCGCTAGCGAATTTACTGCTGATCGTTGCACGTTTAAGGTTTATAATCGCTAATTATGTGATCGGACGAACGAAAGTGCTTTTTAAAAGAATTATTTTTAACTGAATACAAGCAATAGTGAGTAAAGAATACCAATTTTTACAATTTAACATATATTTATAAACTAGCGTATTCCTGCGATGTCAGCGTTTCTCGTGGGAAGCTTGTCCACTGGTCAGTCACATAACTCGCTTGCGGTCACTGCTTGCTTTATATATAATTTGTCTTTAATGTTTACTTGCTTGCTTGAATGGTTATGGGCTTCGCGGTTACGCATTTACCCAGCTACTAATTTTACATAACATTTTCCAAGTTCAAGTTCAAACTTAGGACAGAGTGAGATTTACTTGGTACTTACCGGTTTACGCATTCTAGTAGTTCACTATATGAGTATTTTAGCTGATGCGAATTAGCAATAAGATTTAATATAATTTGTACATTAGTTAAATTACTGCAAATTACGAGTGTTTATACTTTAAATATTGTTGCCTTTTACTTTTTATGTAAAGGTATTGTTTTAACATTGTTTTTAATACCTCTCTGGGTTATATAATAGACAGAATACCTACATTTCTTATGGAATAACTACTATAATTACATATTATTATATTATAATAATAATTATTTAATTAATATATTAATTGAGCCAAGTGTCGTAGGGTCATCAGTTTTGCGTGTGACTTTGATCAACTGTGAGAGCACTTTCTCAGTAACCCTAAGTCACCTTTCGTTTTTGCTAAATGAACCTATTGCATACAGTGTTTGGGCATTTGAATACGCAGATTCAAATGAGTAAAACAACCTTGGATATCGCATATAAATGTATAAATTTTGCCAAGTTTGTGGTATCCATCTTAATTTTCAATATGTCTTTTAATCCACTGATTAATTCAACGGTGTTCCGCTTCTTCGTAGTGGTGTGTTTGATTGTTGGGGTTTGGAACCTTCGGCAAAATGCACCAAAACAGAGTTTTATCCACAATACCGAAACAGAATTTTTGCACTCGACGCGCGTTTCGCTAACCATGTTAGCCTCATAATTAGAACTTAATCATCTTCTGATGAGGCTAACATGGTTAGCGAAACGCGCGTCGAGTGCAAAAATTATGTTTCGGTATTGTGGATAAAACTCTGTTTTAGTCTGTTTGATTATTAGTATATTATCGACCCCATTATTCAACCGGCTTCCAGACTACTTCTACAAGTTCATCATCGGAAAGTTGTCATGAATTGTGTTTAGTGGCAGTTTATGTAGCTCAGGTTAGATTCGATTTACGTGAGCATAAATGATAAAAAAGGTACTTTGGTAAAAACAATAGAATGTCTATTGGTCAAAAAACTAGAGCACGCATATTTTTTCCGTTGAGGTATACTTTGAATTGCTTATTGCTTGGTCATTGTTTTATAATAACGTTTTTTAAGAGTTGTGCTCTGTTTTATTTATGGTAACTTTGGTTTAATTCAGGTAAGTATTTAAACGCCATATTGTCAGACTTGCTTGGCTTAAAACTAAGAGTTTACACTGCATTTTAACTATTTGACAGATTTTACTTTGAAATTATTTTACTTAGACATTTGACAAAGTTATCCCAGATAAGGCGAGTAACCCCGATACCACCACTACGTACATGTGCACTGTGGTAAAATCAGGTGGAGCGAAAAGGTGAGAGACAAAGTTTGTGGAACTGAAGGTTCGCTTGAGTATTTATATAATAAGATATGTTGACCATTGTGACTATGAGGTTCACAATCGCTTGTCTTCGTTGCTTGCGTTTTCTTATAATTTATCTCTCAATGTTTTCCCTAATATTTTCCAATTTCAAGTTCAAACTTAGGACATGGTGATTGATAATTAATTAGCAGTTTAAATATTTTAGTAGTTCATAGGTATAATAGTTGTTGTTAATCATCTTCTGATGATGCTGTCATTGTTAGCGAAACGCGTGTTGAATGCCAACATTCGGTTTCCGTTTTGTGGATAAAAGTGTATTGTAGTAACTTATTTTTAAAGATAACAAAAAGTTTTATAAAGAAAAGTTGATCACAATTAAAAAATACACAAATTATGTGTTCTTTTCAATTTTATTCAACTTGTAAAAAGAATTATAATAATTAATAAATCGGCAATAATTTGGTGCAAAATTGCTAAAGTAGCGAACGCATAAAAATATTTTTCAGTCTTTTTATCATGTTGCTGTGATTTTGTATTTGGAATAATTTTTAGTTCCAAACAAGTTTTCTTCATAAAACTTATTTCAATTTTGCATAATAAAGGCACTTTATTATTAGTCATTTCTACACTTTAATAAATTCGAAGAACCTTGTATATCAAACCTGACAATTAATATAATTGGTCGGTATAAACAATTATTTCTTAAATCATTTATGAACATAAAGGTGGAGGTGGTAACTAACTTTATCTTTACCCACTTTAATTAGTGGACTGTATTAAAATAGGGTGGTGGGGGTTTTATTCATAGGGTGTGAATTGAAACATGTATTTCAGGTATTACGTACTTTAATAATGCAAGATTTAATTTGCATCAAATATGATTAATATATGCAATGATTTCTAACTACTCTCAAGCATTCATTCTTTCACACATAAAACTAAATAGTTACTGTACATATGGTTAACTATTACTTAATATCTAACAAAACTTCTTGATTATTTAAATCTAAAATGAACTAGATACCTCAATTCTTTACTGAATTTAATTGAGCTTTCGGTTAATTCAAAATTTCAACTGACTGCCTTTCCGTTCACACTAAATACCTTGTGCTTTACATCTTCTTCGATTCTCTGAACTTAATTTCAAGTTCACCAGGGATGTAAGATTTCGAACATTTGATACGAGTCTTGAGTCTGTCTACTTACAAATTTCCATCCGCCATTTTACCTTCTTCCATCTTCAACAGCAGAGACGCTACGACGAGCTATATTGTCTTAGGAGAATGCCTTAAAACGCCCAAAGGAGCTCTTTATCCAAGCTTGGACAAAGAGAAGAACAGAGTTACAGCAAATATTTTCTAAATATCTGTGCAAACAACGGAGAAAACTACTAAATATCTTCGGACAGGGCTACGACTGGGTGAATGTAATTGGCGCCAAATTCTTGCAGAGCGATGATTGGATCGTTGCATCACGGTTGAGTGGTTGTAAGGCACTAATGACTAAAATCTAATTTTTCTTACCGGCGCGGTAGGGAGAAATAAAGCGGGAAATTGCACGGAGGCGGATGCATTTGAGAGAGTAGTAAAACGTTCTTTCTTTCCAGATATATTAAATTTAGAACGATTAATAACGATTTCCTTGACAGAGAATAACAATTTGCTTTTCGCGATTGTTTCATATAATGGAATCTATTATACAAACAATCCAGGTTCGGACTAAGGAGTAACTGAAATACAATGTTTTAAATGAACAAATTGTCATTTACCTGGGGTGAAATAAATATATTAAGTAGGGCTCATTCATACTACGGACATTAAGAAGTCCCGGTTAAATTTAACCTCTGGCTAAATCTAAAATTAGTGTCAAACGATAGCTAATGAAAAACCAAGATAGGAGAGTGCAAACCATTTTGCTCTATCTTCAGCCGTTTAGATTTTACAGGCTGTCAAACTTGGGAAATGGTCGATTTTCACCTGTCAATATTTCAAAAACAGTAACAGATAGGTATAGGACATATTTATGAAATATGTCTAGAATTCTCCGCAAAATCCAAATATGTAATAATATATAGGGTGTTCCATTTAAAATTTGACAGTTGCTACTACTTTTAAGTAGAAGCGGCAACTGCACTGTCGAAAATATTTTAGCAAGGTAGAGCATATTTGTTTATGTAAACGACCAAATTTTCAGAATGATCCGTTGAGTGGTTCTCCAGAAACGTCTAACCTACCATCGACCGTGAATCACCTTGTATAGTGTCTTTCAACAAGTTCGCATCATACGGGAAACTTTTTTATTATTGATTTCTCAGAAAACTTTATTCTTGATAAAAGTTGGTGCTTGAAAAAAAGCTAACGTTGACAATGCTAAATTAAAGATAAGTTATACAGGGTACTTAAAAAATACAAAAATTAAATTTAAAAAAACAAAAATTTTAGAATATCGGAAAACCTTTTACAGGAAGAATAAAGCTCTTATTAAGAAAAAAATAAAAGTCAAATACCATTTTTTCTAAAAGTGCACTGTTGCTGAGAAAATTCATGACAATTATTGAAAAAAACCCTCTTTTTTTAAATTTGTTCTTATTTTTTTCAGCAACGATGCACTTTTGGAAAAAATAGTATTTTACTTTTATTTTTATCTTAATAAAAGCTTTATTTTTTCTGCAGAAAGTTTTCCCATATTCAAAATTTTTTGTTTTTTTAACCTTAATTTTTGTATTTTTAAGTACCCTGTATAACTAATACTTAATTTAGCATCGTCAAAATCAGTTTTTTTCTAAGCATCAACTTTTGTCAAGAATAGAATTTTCTATGAAATCAATAATAAAAAAGTTTCCCATATGATGCGAACTTTTTGAAAGACCCTGTACAGAAGGCCGACTAGTCAGAAATCAGATTGACTATATTATTAATAATAAAAGATTTAAAAATTCTATAAAATCAGCCAAAACGTATCCTGGGGCAGACATACCAACTGATCATAATCTCCTTCTGGCAACAGTAAAAGTCAGACTGAAAAGAATTGAAACAAAGAAAAGGGAAAAGATTTCAACACAGTAAATGCAGAACCAACAAAGTTACGTAGAATAACAGAAATGAACAATCAAAGAAACACCGTGAAAATTAGAGACGGAACAACGTCGGAAGAAAAATGGGGAAACATTAAAACAATTCTGAAGAATACCATCAACAACTGCATACCAGAGGAGACAAGGCAAAAGAAACAGGCATGGATGACGGATGACATCCTTGAATTAATGGAAGAAAGAAAAAAGTATCGCAATAAAGAAGTACAAAAATATAAGGAAATCCACTGGAAGATCAAAAAGGAAATAAAGAAAGCGAAAGAAGCAATGCTTAACAACAAATGTGATGAAATCGAAGAACTGGAGAGGAAACACGACACCATTAACTTGCATAAAAATATAAAAGAGGCAGCAGGACCACGAAAACAGCAACATCATGGAGCCATAGAAGATAGGAACGGAAAGCCAATTACAGACATAGGAGCTCAACTTCAAAGATGGAAGGAATACGTGGATGAAATGTTTGATGAGGACCAACGGGGCGACAGCAGAAAAATCAAGATAGACATTAAAGGTTTACCGATTACAAAGGAAGAAATTATTCATGCAACAAAGCAGCTAAAGAACAGGAAAGCAAACGGGGAAGATGATATACCAGCTGAGGTTATTAAACTCTTTGCCAATCAATACATTGACGACATACAAGACATGTTTAACACTATATACAATACAGGAGTAATACCACAGGACTGGTTGACATCTATTTTTAATCCGTTGCCAAAAAAGCCCAGCTCAAAAAAATGCGAGGAAAACAGAACCATTAGCTTAATGAGTCTTACTCTAAAACTATTCCTTCGGATAATTCATGGACGAATATATAATGAATTGGAGGAACATACAGGTTACACTCAATTCGGCTTTAAAAAGGGACTAGGTACAAAAGAAGCTCTGTTCGCTGTACAAGTACTTATTGAAAGATGCAGAGATGTCAATATAAATGTATACCTGTGTTTCATAGACTTTAGCAGAGCGTTTGACCTCGTGAACCATGACAAACTTATTGAGGTGTTGGCGTCTGGTGGTATAGAGGCTGCTGATCTTCGTATCATCTCAAACTTATATTGGAATCAAACTGCCAAAGTAAGAATTAAAAACAATACAACAGACAATATCAATATAAAAAAAAGGAGTAAGACAGGGGTGCATCTTGTCACCTCTATTGTTTAATGTATATTCTGAGGAAATATTTAAAAAAGCACTGGACAACTCAACAGATGGTGTTATTGTCAATGACGAATGTCTGAATAATCTGCGATACGCGGATGATACGGTGATCATTAACAATAGCGAATAAGGATTGCAGCGGCTTATGAATCGAGTAGTTACCGTCTGCGAAGAATATGGCATGAAACTTAATATAAATAAAACTAAAACAATGGTAATCAGTAAAAACACAAATGCTAGCGCTGAAAAAACCGTAAACGGGAACAGCCTAGAAAGAGTGAGCAAAATAACATATCTAGGCTGCGTACTCAATGATAGTTAGGATCATTCGGTTGAGATAAAGTCTAGAATAGAAAAGCCGAGAGCAATATTTAATAACATGCTTAATGTGTTGTGTAATCTCAGGCTCAACCTAAAAACCAGGCTCCGTGTTCTGAAATGTATGTTTTTAGCACATTGTTTTATGGTGTGGAAACGTGGACGCTAACAGAAACAACACAAAGGAGAGTGAAGGCCTTTGAAATGTAGTGCTACCGCAGAATGCTGAGAATTCTTTGGACAAGCCATACTACCAACATCGAGGTCCTAAACCATATGAAGAAACAAACAGAAATAATGAATACTGTCAAACAAAGAAAAGCAAGTTACTTTGGACACATAATGAGACGCGCCAAATATAGAACGCAACAACTCATAATTGAAGGAAAAATAGACGGAAAAAGGGGACCAGGCAGAAGAAGGAATTCATGGCTGAAAATCTTGCGACAATGGACTAATATAACTTCATTTAAATTGTTCCGAGCTGCAGTGGATAAAGTTAGATGGGCTAACATGATCGCCAACGTCCTGAGAAGATAAGGCACACCGAGAAGAGAAGGTACCTAATAAAGATTTATAAATTTAAAAAAAATTCTATATTTAGAGGATGCCATTGGCAGCAGCTTGCTAGATTATGCAGGAATATATGTTATGTAAGCTTCAGAAAATCATATAATACAGGTCATTTCAGCTTCTACGCAATTTTTTATATTTAGTTTGTTCTAAGTTCTAAACCTTATTAGACTTTGTAGTATGCATATTTTGAGACCTGACCAAAAAGAGATCATTTTCTGCTATAGCTGCTTCACAATTCACTAAAATTTCGTAACTTATCAAAAACTTATTTTCCATGAGCTTTTTCGATCTGGCTGTGATTAAAGCTTTAAAATGATTTGGAAGAAGACACCTCATTTACAAATTAATGCAGTTTACTATGGTCATATTAATAACATGACGGAGTTGTGTATATTGTAATTGTTGAAGCCCTTCTTGATAGTAAGCGTTTCAACATAAATTTGAGTCAAAGTCAATTCAAAACTTGACAACTTGCATGAGCTTTTTACTGTTATTTGCATCTACTAACCATTTTAATTTTTAGATTTGTTCGTTCTTGACAACGGGGACAGATTTGTTCCTCGAAACTTCGACCATTTTCCAGTTTCTTTTAGGTTTTTCAGCTCCGTTGGGTAACTAATCGTGCACCTCTGCTGTTTACACCCTGGAGCCAGAGCTGAAGCGGTTCTACTTTCCGAAGGATTGTACATCGAGGTGGAGAAAAAGGCAAACATTTGTAAGATAAACATCAGTCACCAGTATGGTGCAATAATGATTCACCGAAGTGTCCACTTCAGTTTCACTTACTACAATATTATGGGATTAGGGGGTGGGCAAAAATAATCGATTATTCGATTAACTTTTAAGAAAGTATCGATTATTCGATTAATCGACTAATCGATTAATATTTCACAAAATACCGATTAATCGATTATTTCGATTAATCGACTATATCGGTTTTTTTGATTAATTGATGATATCTCTAAACGAAAAAAGGCAATTATCGTTTGAGAATCCGTTAGATTTTTAAATATTTTTCTGAACACTGTATTTATATTTCCAAGGTAAACATGCTTGAGGTGAGAGAAAGTAGTTGGCCAGATAGTTTCTGAGAGCAGTGAGCGAAGAATATTGTTTTTTGCTAGAGATTGAATTACTGTAACAGGTGTATTATTTAAGGGGCTTTGTACCTGTAGCAGGTAGCATGTTACCTGGCGTATAGTAAATGCCTTCTAGATTATGTACCAAGTTGTGTAAATGCAAACTGTTTTATAATATCAATTACCCCTTAGAGCTCATGGCATAGTATAGGCCAAATCAAGACTTGAAACTTTTCTGATGCCATACCGAACCCACACTCTACAGATTTCCTTTCCCGCTTAATCTATAATTGAAGATCCTTTTAACGTTATTCAGTGCTCTCTTTGGGGGGTCTCATTAAAACAAAACTTTTTAATAACATGCGTCAATAGAGAAGAGGGAAGGAATCTGAATTCAGATTCCCCTTTTCAAAAAGTCTGTTTGCGTTATAGCACGCCAATAGTACAATAGAATGAAATAATTTATAATTGAAGTTTTCTGAGTCAGTGTTATCAAAATTCTCTATTCGAGTGTGCTTTTCGTCCAAGGCTTCGAAGTAGTTAGGCAAACTCCACAAGTACTCAAAATATTCTACTATCTTTTTCAAATATTCAACTGCACATGCAGTTGTTTAGCACCCCACAGATTATTTTTTTACACTCTTTTACCATGCATCCTATAGTAATATCCTCTCTTGCAATATATAAGGCAAGTGAGACAAAAGTATTCCCTGTGTCCAGGTACCTGTAACTATAGAGTGTTATTTATTTTTTTACTTATATGCACGTTTTATTTTATGCTGCAACAGTTTTTAACAACTTAGCTTAGAGGAAATGCGCAGTTCTTATAAAATTTCGATTTACTTTCTTTTAAACATATTCTGATTAATATATTTGTCGCTAAAAATAAAGAATACTAGAGATGTCTAAAACTGTTGCAAAATAAAATAAATTAATTGTTCTGCTGATTGTGCTATTACAGTTGAGCTGTAAAGTGCAGTTTTCGTTTTTGATTTTAGCTGAAAAGTGCAAAGATAAATGGAAGAACCTCCGAACAGTGTTCGCTAGTAGAATGAAACCTTCTCCAAGTGGGTCAGCGACAAAGAAGAAACCTTATTACTTAGCTGATATTATGCAATTCGCTATTTTGTACATAAAAACATTTATACCACCTTTAAGCGCAAATTTTCCAGAATAGCACGCGAATTATGAAGCGGTCAGTCTTCCAAAAATACGATATCGAATCCTACGACGACTACGTCTTTCCAACTTCCTTTGTTTGTTTTACGAAAACCATAACATCCCGCTTTCACCTTGCTTGCAGAAATTATTCGACCAGGAATGTCAATCCGCCATCTTATGTTCAATTTTCCAAAGGGGACGCTATCTTTCTGGCTTCGAGGAATTGCTTAAAAAAGCCCAAAGGAGGTCTTTGTCAAATCTTGAACAAAGATAACTGAGGTGCACTAAATATTCTCTAATATTTGTGCATACAAGAAGAGAAATTAGCTCAAACGGGAATTTGACATTTTGACGCGAAGAGGCACTTGCTAGAGCGCGGTGACTAGACCGATCTAGCAACGTGGAGTGCTAGCAGATCACTGACTGACTGACTTGATTTCTTGATTAATTTCCTTCTTTGAGCTGGCCGCCTAGCGGCAAAACCACATAATAAAAGTGGGCGGTAACACATACCGAATTCATTTGAGATAAAAAGGGTATAAACGGTTTTCTTTCTTTATTTGACAATGCTGACTGATACAAAAATATATTGAATTGAAAACGATTACAAACGTTTTCCTTTACGAGTGAAGAGTTGCTATATTGTAATCTATTATATTGACAGTACTGGTGTACAGGTTTGAACTAAGGGATCGTCTGTCCAGGTTTGGAATAAGGGGTTTTGAAGAACTGGCATATGCTAATTTAAAAGCACAAATCTATTTTATTTAATACCGGTTTATTCATGCTACATACATACAGGGTATTATCACCGAACTATACGGTGAAAAACGATAGTTTCTACACGTGTTGGGGTGTTTCCCCAACACCACCTACACTAGCTCAGCTCAGGTTTGTCCAATGCTTATCTTTCTCCACTAAGCAAGTTCCAAATGGTGTACGAAGATATGAAAATAAATCAAGATGGGTTAAAGTCAATGTGGAAGTTGGACGCCACCAAGTTTAGTTTTGTTGGCAAAGCCCTATCGTTATTGCTACGGACACAGTTAAAAAAACTTGGAAATAAAAAGAAATGAGTTCAAACTCTAGTATCGTATAATATGAAAATAATTACCTGTCGTATTCTACGTTACCTGTGCTCTGTGACCAGTTCTAGATTCTCTCATTCAAATAAAATAACATCAGAATTGAGGCCAATACTTTTATTCTAAAAGAAATAAGCTCCTCTAGCCTTATAAAAAAAACGGGAGAGAACCAGCAACCCCGTAGTACAATTTTCGTAATGTTACAGACTTCTGATTAACTAAACACACCCTCTTGTCAAATTGACAGTGTAGATTGGAATTTTAAAATGTGTCATAGAAAATTGTAATGTTAGAACGTTAACCTCTGCTCTGCCCGCACCCTGCAACCTAGACGACGATAACTTTACCGGACGTTACCACACAAACTATTCTATGTTAATTCAACTCGGATAGAATAGCAGCTCCGTAAGCCCAAGTTGCAAGTTCCTAACAAAAGCCAAATCAAATGCTATGCTACGATTTTGATATTATCGCCAAGAAAAGGAAAAGGAAAATACGTAGATTCCTAGGCTATAAAATGCACCAGAAAATATTCAAAAATCTAGTACCCGAGAGAGTAAACTAATGGAACTATTCCGCCGTAGCTACACTTCACAAATGGTTACTATCTAAACCCTAGTGTTTGAGATATTCGAAAATAAATACTATGGTAATTATTCAAGCTGTAAAAAAATACTAGTTATGTTACTAAATTCTGATTATTAGTAAGTCTTTACGGTGTTCTACAAATTCTGCAAATCACTAACGGCAAATTATAATTGTCACTTATCTGTGTTTATTTATGGACGTCTCGAAAACCAGATAAAGAATTTCCATATAATTTATCGGACTTCTAAAAGACTATCCCCGGACTTGTTACTGTCAACCAACCAGCTAGAAAATGGTCCTTAATCTGACATCCGACATATTCTGCTGTCTTCCAAAAAAAACTAAACTAAGATGTAGCCTAGTTTGTAAGGTTCCAAAAGGTTCTATACTACTCTACGGGGAATCCGAAACTAGAACCCCATAACTGGGGTTCACCAAAACCTTCATGGATAGCTTATAGAAAGGATAATCGTCATTACGGCCGTTGGTTGGCAGAATTCAACTTTCTACTGTAACAACTGCCCTCGTCTCTCGAAGGTTTGAATCGGCATACAACCTATTTCATCTAAAAATGAAATGTACTTTCAGGGAACTACTTCCTCGATCCAGGAAAAATTTTTTGCCGTAAAATAGCTTAAATTTAAAGATCTTTTGGATTTATTGCACTTATCTAAACTTTTGATGAAAAGCACAGTAAAACACACGTGGTGAAAAAAACTAATTGGCTCAAACATTTAGAGATCTAAAATGCAAACCTGGAAGAGTTCAGTATCGATAAGATTATACATCAGAATACCTAGTGATATACATTTTTGGTAAATGACAGCCACTAAAGTGTAGAACATACCCTCAAAAATGCCTAGGCTAAACTTCAACCAATAAGTGTCAAGAAAAAGCAAGATGTACTAAAATTCTGTAAAAGAGGGGTTGTTCCTACAGAATGTCATAATTACTATAAAGCTGTAGGTACCTATATCAAAGAAGCCATAGATACCCTTCTAGAATCGGCTATTGAAGATAGTGAGGTAGAAACTGATAACCTATATGACTAATTGGTGATTGCCAAAACAAGATAACACCAAAAAATATGTCTTTTGTTATTAACAAAATAATCTTGAAGTTTAACATAAGCTTGCAATCTATTTGAGTTTAGACGGTAAAAATTATGAATTTTTATAGTTCGAAAATATTTTCTTTTCAATAAACCATTTATTTTTGGATTTAAAAATTTTAAGCCTAAATATTGCTTATCTTGCTCGTGCGCTACCCGACGATATATGGCTGTAAATAAATAAAATAATCAGTTAAACGCACTTCTTTTATAATAACTTTTATTATAATTGGACACGGCAGACGCGGGTATAACCAACCAAGTTACCATTTATCACAATAATAAATTGTGTACTTCTCAGCAATTTTCACCCATACACGAGGAATAGGCCAGCGAACAAATGCGATAAGCATTAAAGAATAGCGTGTATCATTTTCTATACAATTTATAGTGTCTTCGGGACTGAAAAGTGGTATAAAATGTGGTTTATGTCGTCTAAAGGCGCAAAATACAGTTCCTGATTTCGCCAAATTTATCATTTTTATAGCATAGTTTAAACATTCTTTATCTGTGAAATGAAGAGGAATCTAGAAGGTTAAATTTAGGTTTTGAATGCCTCGGGCATTTAGTGGGTATATGAAATATTTCATAAATATATAGAGAATTTGTA
>MU181926.1:1273566-1289480 GCA_016904865.1 Pissodes strobi | reverse complement strand
GTTCACCATGGAATGTGAACAGAACAATAGTGTTCCATTTTTGGACACTAAACTAATTAGAACTGATGACAACATCATTATTGCTGATTCGTACACGAAACCCACGTACTCAGGAAGATACATAAACCTCCACTCTTATCATACCCAAAAAATAAAGATCAATTTGGTGATGAGACTAGGTAATAGAATTAAGAAAATCTGCCATCAATAACGCATTGACGAGAATCTTAAAAGGCTTTATATCATTTTAAAAGACAATGCTTATCCAGATTGGTTTCTAAAAAAAAATCTTATTTAACTCTATCAACACTCAAAATCTCAATGTGCAACTAGAAGAAATAGAACCAACTGAACATTCACCATCTCATCAAGATAACAACATTCAGTATAATTTAGCTATCTCTCCAGAAATATCTGCTTTTCTTACTGTAAATCAACCGAAATATTATTTTTCAATACCATATGTTAAAGAACTCACACACAAATTAGAAAAAATCTTTACACAACAAATCAATATTAAAATATGTGGTAAGCACACAATGAAGATGAGCAATACTTCTTCCAGGCTAAAAGATTCTGATGAAACTCTGAAAAGATCCGGCGTAGTATATAAGATTAACTGTAATGAGTGTGGAAAGAGTTATATAGGACAAACATCCACTGTATTAAAATATAGAATAACTGGGCACAAGAGTGACTGCAGATTAAATAAAAAAACTAGCGCCCTGTCAGAGCATGTAATAGAAAATAAGCATAATATAGACTTTACAGATGTAGAAGTGATTGGCACTGAAAGTAACTCAACAAAAATACAATTCTTAGAAATGGTGGAAATCCACCTAGAAAACAACTGCATCAATAAAAGAAAAGATTTAGATAATCTCAGTGTGATTTATTCCTACATACTGTCATGTTTAAACAGAAATCAAAATGCTGAGAACAGTGAACCCAACATTTCGAACAATGTCTCATTCATGTAAGTGTCCAGCTAATAACCAGGACATATGCCTTAAATGCTCATAATTCTCTGCATTAGACTATGTAATAGAAATAAATTAAATGTAGAATTATGTACAAAAATAAATTACAACACGACTCAACATCGATCTAACTGCAAGCAATGAAATTCAAACCTACCGCCAAATTAAGAATAGGTGGCGCGCTACAAACATCCAATGAGAAGTAGAAACTGTAAAATTAAAAAAATACATGAACGTTTCTTTGTTCGTATCCATTTCGTCGTCGAAAAATGGTGAATATGTGCAGGCAGACTAACTGCTTGTCCTAGTAATTTTAAAAATAAAAATACGAAAATGTAAGATGATTAATAATAGACAGTCACGACAGATGGCAAGAGCGCACTCATTCGTCGTACAACTGGAAATACCTAGAGCATCGCTTTATAAGAACTCCTCTGTCTGGAGTAACTAAAGTTCCCAAGATTGGTTCCTTCTTTTGGTCTCACTTATTACTTATTAAGCAATTGTTAGTATAAATAGATCTTAGGTTGAACAAAAGTTTTATGTTTAATTATCTCCTGATTCAAACGCGCGACGAGTATGTAACTTCTGATTCAGTATTTTGGATAAAACCGTGTTGTAGTTGCATTTTGCAATCCCCAACTTAATTTGTAAGTATTTATGAAATGAAACGATATAATAGTGATATTTCAAAAAAGAAACTATAAGTTAGTATCGAATCAGATGATTTTTAGCGCTTTTTTCTTTAATATATCGTTATTATTCCATGAAAATAAAAAATATATATTCTTCTTTGCTTATCCTTTTCTTTACTAATATTTATTAAAAATTTTATTTAGTTCGCAAACTGTGTTGTACCTGTGTGGTTTTAAGATTTCAGTGTGTGTTCCGAAGTAGATGGAATTTAATATCATGTTACGTGCCAGATTTGATCGTTTACTTCAATTAATATTATCATATTTACTGAAACTTATTGCCTGCACTGATGCAATTAATACACAATCCATTTCCCTATTTATTAAGTTCTGTCCATATTAACTATTGTACTTATTGGCAGAAACTTGAAATTCACTAATCCAATAATGGCTATCAACGAATTTTTCAGAAACGTGCTCTATTCGCGACGAGTAACGAGGATGGAGAAGAGAAACTTCCCACGTTTACGCACATTTTTGCTAAAAATATTCCACACATTCTCTTCTAATACTCTCCCTTAATCTCATCACAGAATTCAGGAGATTACACGATATAATCCATCCCCAATTCATGAAATGTTTTGCAGAAGCTAAAAATATCAATGTCTCAAAATCAAAATTTTACTGAAGATACCTGTCAAGACACCAATCGCGGTAGGTAATTCAGGGGATGACGGAGCACAAACCACCTTCAAATTATAAAATATTTTGAAGAGGCTACTCTTATGAATAACCAAAACCAAATTTGTATTGAAAATATCTGTTAACATTTCCAGAAATTATAATTTGAGAGAGGTTTGTACCACTTGATTTGATCCTCTGAAATCCGTACTGAGATTAAATGGATATGTCTGGAATTTAAACAGGCAGTGAAAATATTTGTACAAATTTAAATTTGTGTGTATAATAATCTGCATTCCTTTATTCACCGGTTACTCGTCGCGGATAGGGCGAAATTAGTATTTCTGTTATAACTGAATTATTAAGACAAAACCAAGCAAATATCGCGTATTTGCAGCAGAAATTGTGTTCCTAACTACCAGTCACGGAAACGCTCCAGAAAAATTCGTCGCTAATTTCGCAGATATCAATTGATGTCGTATGTTCTTCATTAAGAAAGTTTTGTCCTTGAGCGATATATCATTTCGTCGTGATGTTATGTGATCTATCAGGAATTTATTATATTTATTATTTAGATACCTCTATTATCCAATTATACTATAATGAGTTCATAATTAAAATATGTAAATTTTAATTCACTTTATTGCAAATGGTAATAAGTATACATCACTCTCAAGGAAAAAATTATAATATCGCCTCAACTATGCAATGACTCCAATTTATTTAAATCAGCGTAAGCAAGCCTAAGTAATTTTTTAAACATAAAACATGTCGCAAAAAATTTAATAAAAGCAGGGTCAAGATTAATGGTAATTAAAGTGAAGCCATGGCGCCAATGAATCACTTAGTTTAATTATTTTAGTCAGCATCGCTAACCGCGATTAGCACAAGCATGACTATATTTTATTATTACTATTTTTATCTTATTTTCTCAGAACAAATGATTTCAACATTGTATTCTCAGATTATCTTACACCTTATATGAAGTATAATCTAGTAGAGCTAAATGCTATCATAATCATAGAGCGAAATCGCTGGAATGAACTCGTATCAAATTAAGTTGAACTGCAGTAGTAAGTCAGTTTCGAATCGGCTGAAGTGCTGAATCAATCCAAATCAGTTATGAGAGAATATCAATATAATAAATAACAAATTTGCATACATTAAAAAAGGCTTACTTTCTCTGAACTACTAACATTCCCTTCAATTTGACTTAAGCGTTCAAATATTTCGAAGTATTTTACGCGCTTTCCTACCTTTTTAAAATTTTTAAGTGTAGTATTCTATTCTCACTGTTGTTGGTAGCTGACTTTTCTTTTTTGGTACTGCTTGCCTTCCAGTTTCCATTTAGTGCTAAAAACATTAATATTTCTAGAATTGTGAAGCAAGTCTCCTGATTTTGTGGCGTTGTAAATGCTACCACACCCAGAAATACAGTTTCTTCCCTTCCACTGGTAAATTTATGTGGTTGATATTCTCTTTACCTTACACTAGAACCTAACATGCATATTCTGAACTTCGAATTTATATCTAAAAATTTAAAACATTAACTATTCATTCTTTGGAATATTGGAACGCACGAAACCGGTATTGACGAATACAATTCCGAAGTCATCCGTGGCCGTACCCCATTTTCGAACGCTCTCTTGACAAATATCTTTGATATCTTTTGGCAATTAACGAGGTCATTCCTTTTCGCGTCATAAGCGCGTAAGGAGAGGAAAAGACAAGTTTTTAAGTGGCGATATTATCGTTCTAATTTTTGACCATCACGTCCACTCTGCGTATTAATTTATCACGATATATATTGGCATACAGTCTGACATTAATATTTTATCGTATTATCGGTAATATCGTTCCGTAGATGTACTTTATGTAAAGTGAGGTTACCGTTTTAAAAGGTATGTTACATCCTTGTTTCTATATTAGATACTTAAAATTATTTACAATGTAACTAGGGTACTTGCTCGGGGCTGAACCACCATCCTCCGCCGGCTTTCCTTAGCCTAAAGAGTTTTTCAAGTTTTATTCCTGCTCGTTTTAGACCTTTTTGTCGAAGTGATGTTGACCGCATGGTGTGACGTGCAGCTTCACAGGAAGCAGTAAAAAGCCTTAATTGCCATATAGCAGTGTAGGTTGAGAAATAGCCACCAACCACTGCTGGGAATTTCAATTCCATGTGACCAGGCGAAAAGGACATCTAAGTAGGCCGTATAATTACCTATCTTATTTTTGTCGAATTTACCGTTAAATGGTTTTAATCGATTACTACATTTTATTGTCTCTATTACCGCATCTTATCGTTATTTGATTAATTAATACAGACTTTCTTCAATACCGTATCGGAGATTATCTTGATTAGCCCAATATCACTGTAACTATCTGATTTACTTTTTTGTATTTCGTGCATTTACCTAAATCCTACGCCCTTACTGTAGGTCATATAATTACTCACCTTATTTTTATCAAACTTACGCTTACCTTTAAATAAATTTAAGAGTCATTTATTATCTTATATCGTACCTATTACCATTTCTTACCGTTATTTAATTTATTAACACTTACTTTCTTCATTATCTTATCGGATATTATCTCGGTTAATAAATTTCTTGCTAATATTATGGTAATTATGTAATTGACTTTTTGTATTGTGTATACTTTCTACGCACTTACTGTAATAACTAAGCCTAATGAGTAAACCGTCTTACCTATCTACCACTTTAGGTTTTTGTACATAAGCAGGTTACCGAATTGAGCTCACCTCGATTTCCCCCTGTAAACCTTCACTGACCATACATTTTCTTCACAGGTTAATTTATTTGATTTAATATATTTTTAAGTGTTTATTTGTCCACTGATATTATCGCTGCCATGGGATTATTTTATAATTGTTTTTATTTAGGGGATTAATCTTCATTTAGAGCGTTCTGTGATTAAGTTGCTTAGTCAGAACTTTATAGATTCAGGATTTAGTTAGGTAGTATTGATGATTTATAATTTAAAATTAAGTGTTAATGATCTTGTAATTTGGGTGGTACTTATTTTAAATAATCTAATAATTATGTTAAGTGATATAATCCCAATTAGGTTTTAGACCTAATAAATGTTCTATTGTGCACGTATGTGCATGTCTCAGAATATATTTAAGACCTAAATAAATAGCTTAAGTAGGATCTTTGATGTTTATTTGGTATGCCGAAGTCAAGGTGAAGTTGAGTTTAGGCAATTTATTTTCAGTTTTCTTAATATTTTAGAGAAGGTATTTTTCTAAATTTTACTATCCTAATTTCAATGCTTAAAAATCATTGATATATTCATACTAGACCCACACCTATAAATGTTAACAACGCTGAATGAACCAGGCATATGGACCGGTTGTTAAGCAATTAACTTACAATTTGTGATGAACTTAATATCCCAGAAAATGACAATGCAGCTTTCTGTCCTTAGGAACTATTTCAAGGGTAAATTCATTAGAACCACATACAGTTTTTATATAACTAAGGATGGGATAGACCTAATATACCATTTTCACTAATCACTGTTACTGAAACATTGTGAATAACTTTGTTACGGTAAAAAACGACAACATACTTGACGGTTAATTAAATTCAGCGATTTACATTCTTGTCTCGTTATAGTGATTAGGTTAACTGTTTCATCAATATAAATGCCAGTTTCGAGTTAACTGACTTTGTCTATTGCCAGATTTTTTTGCCAGTTTATTACAAGTTATGATTAAAATTAAGTGAAACAGAGCTGCTCATAATCCTTACGATGCGATGCGAGTTATGTTCAAAGTGGTTTTTAACAAATTAACCCTGTTCCTATTACCAAACACCAACATGCAAGATTTAGTAGGATTCATTCTTAAGTTATGACCCTTGGAAAGCTCACTCAATATCGCGAGATCCCGATTTATAGCAAATTCAGCCTCCTCAATATCACCAGAATCAAAACAATAATACAACTGTGTATCATCCGCAAATGCCTGTACCTTACAATGAACTAAAGATTTAAGGATATCGGAGGTGTAGACCAAAAACAGCAGGGGGGCCAACACTGAACCCTGCGGTACACCAGAAAGAATCATCGCTTGTTCCGAAAACCTATTATCAGAGAATATCTTCTGTGATCTCCCCGATAAGTATGATTTAATTATAGAGTACGATTGCTCATCAAAACCATAGTATTTAAGCTTGGAGATAAGTAAGTGGTGATTGATGGTATCAAATGCTTTGGAAAAATCCAGTAGCATTAATACACTATTCATTTGTTTGTCACAAGCCCGAATAATGTCATCGATTACGTTAGTCAAAGCCACCATCGTACCAAAATCCTCTCTAAATCCACACTGTGTTGGTGGAATAATTTTATTTAGAATTAAATATTCGTACATTTGTTTATATAACAATTTCTCGAATACTTTAGAAACAGCCGGTAAGATACTTATCACCCTTATATCATCAAGACTTTGTGGATTCGATACTTTTGCCAAAGGATTACCAATTGCCACCTTCCATTGATTAGGAAAATAACGTATTTCTAGACATGAATTAATTAAATGTACTATATATTTATCTATGTGAGGGCTGCAATATTTTAACATCTGAGGAGATATGTGATCTACTCCAGTGGCATTTGTCTTGATACTATTTAAAATACTATTAACATCCGAAACATCCGCTGGTCTGAAAGAAAAACGCAGCGAGTCATTAAAAATATGATCCTCGTAGAAATTGATTCTTTCAGTACAATCCGACACATTTTGAAGAAAAGGAGCAAAAAAAGTATTTATATCGTTAGGGTCAGATAATGAACTGGGTATTAAGCTGTTCTTACCTACCTAACCTACACCCCATTTATTTTAGAATCACTGAGTCAACTTAGTATCACTGGGGTGCAGACACCCATAGAGGTTGCTGAATACTTTAAAGTAGTTTCAGAGAAAGCACTTAAAACCACCAAAAACAAATATTTGGGTACCTACTTTAAAATTTGCATATTAAGTAATGCATACAATTCTACTTAATTTCTGCATTTTCAATTATTTTTCTTCTCAAAAATTCAAGCTCGAGTGAACCTGTGTTTTTTTTTGTATTGAGATACCTTGTATATTGTATATTTCTCCGGAGGGATGTTGGAGGGGGTGTCTCACTCTAATAGAAATTTGTACATATAATACCAAGATTGTCACCACTGTCATGTATATTTCAACAAAATGCCAGTGACTGCCAGCAGACTGCCGGTGACTGCCAAACCAAATTGTACATGTACTGCCTATTAGTGAGACACCCTTAGATTTCTACAGCCTTCGATAGGGTTTGCTTTTCATTACTTAAAACTAAACTACTTCCTTGGACATAAAATTCATTGAGATCGGTGGTAATACAAGGCTATTTTGCGAAGGGTGTGTCAATAGTGGGCATTACATGTACATTTTGATTCGGCAGTCTGATTGCAGTCGCTGGTAGTCTGCTGACAGTCTGTTAAAATATATATGGCAGTCATAGGCAATCTTGGCATTACATATACAAATTTGTATCAGAGTGAGACACCCCTCGCTATTTTACAAAACCTATCTAAGTACATATTTAAAAATATATATAAGTATCTCTATTGCAATAATATGGAATCAATATTTACTTCTAACATTCTTACAGGCTGACTGAAAACAGGGCTCCTGGTTGGCTAGATGCTCTAGGCATCGATTCAGAAAGTGGAATAAAGCATTTTGTGATGTGTAGTGATCATTTTTTAAAAGAAGATATTACAAAATATGATCTTGAAGCCAGGTGCAATTCCTAAAATTAATCTGCCACCAAATGTGTAGCACCGTAGGCGTTTGATTCGAGAGAAGAAAAAGCTAACAACAAAGTTAGTATTATTCCAATACATATTTTTTATAGTACTAACAAAAAGATTGTTAATTTTTAACTATGTTACAGTTTGGTAGTGGATGAACCTCAGGATGACCCATCTGAACCAATGCTTATAGACGAACCCCTCCAGAGACCCTCCCAGGAACATGATTTATTGGAGATACCATCAAATATTCTAGGAGAGCCTGCCCTTGAACTTGAAATTGGTACCCGTACTCTTTCAAGTATTAGGTAATAATTTTCATATACTTTATTATTATTATTATTATTATTATTATTATTATTATTATGTTGTATAATAAAAGTTCTCCATTCTTCCGGTTTTCTGTCCCAGATAATGAATCCTAATCAAAAATATGAAAAAGAAAGTTTTATACTCAGTTTCATCTTTTTTCCATTTATTTGGTTTTTAATAGATTCATATTAATTTTTTGATTATTTTTTTTTAAATTAATATCTGTGGCAAAAAAAAAACGAAAAAATGGAGGACTTTTAAATGTTCATAGGCTACAAACAATTCACTAGCCCAAAGGCTTGTCGAACAGCCTGTATAGCATTGTTTTCAAAATATTGTTCATTACTGATTTCAAAAAGCACTGAAATAACAGTAAGTTGATATTGTTTTATTTTCAACCACTTAGTAAGTTCATTTGGCACAAATTAGACAAAAATAAGATTTGGAAAAAATTCTATGCCCTATTGTTAGTATGT
This sequence comes from Pissodes strobi, assembly GCA_016904865.1. Taxonomy (NCBI): domain Eukaryota; kingdom Metazoa; phylum Arthropoda; class Insecta; order Coleoptera; family Curculionidae; genus Pissodes; species Pissodes strobi. Next base: position 1,280,591 of record MU181926.1, on the reverse strand, counting down.
ATTTTGACTTATTAAGATTCACTTCATTGATCTACATTATTATTAGTTCCAGTACAATAACCGTGTCATTTGACGTGGCACATACACTATGGGATGGACAGAACCTGTATAGATTATTACTCGGATTACTATGTGTCCTTCAAATCTGCTGCCTTATTATATTACAAGAACCTTGAAAATTTTTTTCTGAAGAACTAAAACCTCAGGGTCTATTAAAGAGAAAATTGGTTGATATGGGGATCCTTCAGTTCTGCGCATAGTACTGGTCTTAAAGGATCACAAAAAAAAGAAGGAAACATCTTAGAGAAGATCACTCCTACTGGTAAGCTATTAAAACAAAAACAATGATAAATTGGTTTTTGATATAATCATTATGTCATCAAATCCATCTGTATCATTTGCCAGTACCTAAGATTAAAACCCAATTTATTATTACTGTTTGTTATGTTAGTCAACATTTTGACACAAACTTTTTGGCTTTTTCATGATCCTATGGTCTTATAAAAAAATTACATCATACTGCTTACCCAAGTAACAATTTAAATGCTAGTTAGATTTATATCAGCTTTAAAATAGTTTTAAAATGGTCCGTAGAAGTACTGGGGTTTTATGAACACCTTCAAACATGCTAACAGATCTTAAAGTCCATTTATTCTTAAAAATAAGTTTTAAAGCAGCCTTGGCAACAATAATATTAAGTGTCCATGGACTTGAGACTAGAGATGGATCGTGATTTCACGTACCGTGATTTATCACGGCGCCTGCACTCGGAACGGTTGGTCACCGTGACAACTTATTAGAAATCACGGTTCTCCCCGTTCGTACACTAAGGAATCTGTAAGTGACTGCGAACTGGCTAACTACAGAGGCGCGTCGTGACCGTGCCGATATATTTAAACGCTGCCGCTAATTCGACAACATTCGACTGCTGCTATGCGTTAGTTCCGTTCTTGAAACGTTCTTTTTAGATATACCAACGACAAAGTTTACAGAATAAATATATATTTATTCTGTAGACTTTTCAACGATCAAGTCAGGGTTCACGGTCCAGCCAGACACTTGTGGTTAAAAAATCGTTGCCAAAATTTTATTAAGTTAAAAAAAAACAAAGTAACATGTATTATTGTATTTCAAGGGTAATATAAAAATAAATGCATTACAAAGCGTTCAAAAGGAAATAAAAATAATTTTAACTTTATTGGTTTATGTTTATTTTGAGACTATTGACTATTTGCCGCAGGTGCCGGCCGCTGGCTGATCAAAGCATGCCGACGTGAAGCGAAAAAGACAGCTTCTCTTTGTTAATGCTTAATGTACTCCGCTTTTTTATTAAAGGATTGTCGACGTGTGTACTACGAATAACCCCTTCGGTAAACGAAAACGGCGATAATATTTTAAAGTGTCGTTTAGGATAATTTAAATATATCCAGTAGTTGAAAAAATCAAAACCACGGACGTGACTGAGTCACGGGTTTTTTAGACCGTGATTTTTGGGGAACGGTCACTGATCACTACCGTGACTGAAAATTGCTGTCACGCCCCATCTCTACTTGAGACCGGGTACTCTTGCGTTAGCTTTAACGAGGCTTTTGTGTTATCAATCTTAAAACTTGTTGATCTTCTGGAGGGTTTAAAGTCTGTTTAGTTGTAAAATAATCTATCTTAAGACTATAGCTTTAAGTTGGATTTAAAACATAATATTCTTGAAGCACTTCATAAAACTTGCAGTTTTATATAAAGCTCAAGTCTTAGATTGGCTACTTAAAAGACTGTATTAGGATTAGTGGGAACATATATTGCTTCATAAGGACCATGTAATCTTTACAAAATCCTGTTGAACTTTTCTATTGCTTTCTTAAACCATTACTTTTTTTACCCCCACCGCCTAGAGTATTTTTAAAACGGCCATCTTGTCCTTCGGACTATCTGTCGTGATTCAGTAGCGGTGTTCAATATAATTTCCTAAAAAATTGCAAATATTTCACATAAATACAAGTTAAAAAAAAGTAGTAATTTAAAAAAAAGTAAAGTTGCAATCTTTAAAGATAATAAATGAAAATGCAGATCAACATAAAACTGGACAAATTTTGAGGTTATGATGATTTAATTGGGCGCGGAAAACTTGATCGCAGCGCTAGAAGACTTATGCGACACCATGATAAGGCCAAGCAGTTTTATGAGCAGGCAACCTTGGTCAAGACTAAGAAGCTTTACTCTTAGGAACAGTTAAGAGTAAACAGATTAATTACAGTAAATAAAATGTTATGACTAAGCTAATAGGATTTATGTCTTCTTTCTAAGAAACCTTGAGCTTTTAAATGATAAGCCATATTTTTTTACAAACAACACAGGCCTCCATATTGGAACTATTTTAGCGAGGTAATATTATTCAATAATTTTATCAAAATTTCGCAGTTCTTCCCTTAAAAAATAAAATGATATTAACAGTAATACAATATAAGATTACAAGCAAAGATTTTTATGTTTACTAATTAAACCGTTTAAGAATTAGTCGGTAATAATTTAATTATTTAAAAAAAGCAGTAAATTTAAGGTGCTTTAATTTTTACTTCATCGAAAAAGCCGACTGCGTTATAATTTTTTTTCCTATTTCGGCAAATTTATCAGACTTTGGCATTGCATTTCCTCCATGTTTTATATAATGGGTTACAGGTTATGATAATAATATCTAAAGATATTATAAATCTCAGAGTTCTTAAACTCATCCTAATCTTAGATCACTATAAATTCTATGGTTTTAAATGACACTTGTTAAAAGTTTTATAATTACCTTAAAGGCAATGATAAGAGAATCTATTTCAATGCAAGTTGGTTTTAAACAAGCTTTAAGATTTGGTCTTGTGACCCTCATAGGAGTGGGCTCTTTTGCTGTAAAAAGGCCTTTATCTTGCCTTCAAGAGGTCTAGAGCAAAAGGTTTTAAGTGAGTCTTATTCATTTGGCTGTAACAACGTCTTGAAAACTGTATTAAAGCTTCTTTTGTTACTTGGGTAATCTGGTAGAGACTAGCTTTTGTTAGCGCTAAATTTTTTTTTATAATATTTAATCTTGAAATTGGCTTAAAATCTGCGTTCTCTTAAAGGCTCCGCTGTTTATATAAAGTAATTTTTGTTACAGCCTATCACCCCGTCGTTTATACACACAAACACAGAAGACAACAGCAGAAAATCGGCAGCTGCGCTTAAAATTGTACAGTTCAAAAAGGAACGTAACAAGACTTCAAAAAAAAGTCAGTAGTCTTCAACAGATCACTAAAGAATTACATAACAAAATATTGATTTCCAGTGATGCTTTAGAGAGCTTAACGAAATCGATCTCTGGAATTCCATTAGCAATTTTGAGAAGATGCATGCAGAATATCCAAAACACTGATAAAAACAAGAAGCAAACTAGGACACAATTTCCTAAAGAACTCAGGGGTTTTGCACTGACTTTACAATTTTATTCCACTAAGGCCTATGAATATGTTCGCAAAACTTTTTGTCTAGCTTTGCCTTCATGTTCGGTTATTAGAACATGGCTTAGTGGAATCGACTGTAATCCGGGATTTACTGCCTGCTCCTTTCAAACCCTCAAACGGATTGTTACTGAAAACAGAGACAAAAATGAAGAAACCATAGTTTCATTGGTCATAGATGAAATTGCCATAAGAAAGCATATCGAATTTATTGGAAGTATTTCAGCAATCTGGGAAACCTAATCCTGAGTATTATGGTAACTTCACATTTTCCCCTATCACAGAGGAACAGATTAAAACAAGTATTAAGAAGTTAAAGCCGAAAAAGACCATTGGGAGGGATGACATTTCTTCATATATTTATAAGAGATGTTCTGATATCTTATATGCTCCGTTAATGACAATTTTCAATGTATGTCTAAGGACAAACTCATTTCCTGAAAGATTGAAATATGCAGCTGCAACTCCTATCATCAAATCAGGAGACATTAGCTTGGTTAATAATTACAGGCCCATTAGTGTTTTTTAACGCATGGTTTTCTCCCAGTCGTCACCAATTTGAGCATCCTTACAGAAGCAGTAGCTAGGGCTATGGATAATAAAGATCAACTAGATGTTATATTAACATATTGTGCAAAGGCCTTTGATAGAATTGACCACGGTATACTTGTGGACAAGCTGGGTAAATTTGGTTTTTCATTGAACGCATGTGAGTTTATTACATCTTATCTCACCATTAGACCCCAACAAGTTAAGGTTGGTAGCAAAATCTCAAAACAATACATATCAATATCTGGGGTGCCACAGGGCACCAGGCTTGGCCCTCTGTTGTTCTTAGTTTTCGTGAACGATTTACCAAACTGTGTAAAACATTCAGAGTGTCTCATATTTCCAGATGGCTTTAAGTTATATAGGCATATATAATTTTTTGATTATTGTTATGGACTTCAGAGTGACTTGAATTCAGTACCTGAATGGTTTAATGTAAATAAAATGTCATTAAATATTAGTAAATGACATGTTTCGACTTTCAAACGTAAAATAAAGTTTGCAAATTTTCATTACATGGTTGATGACCTGGTGTTGAGTAGAAAAACCGAATGTATGGCTCTTGGAGTCCGCTTGCAAACAAACTTAAAATTTACCGAACATTATGAAACCATTGTAAATAATGCTTATAAACTCCTTGGATTTGTAATCAGGAATACAAAACATTTTAAAGATATTAAAACAATAATAACTTTGTACAATAGTCTAGTTAGACCAAATCTGGAGTATGCTTCAGTTATTTGGGCATCTCAAGCAGTGGGTCATGTTGACCTGATCGAAAGGGTACAATAAAGATTTTTGAGATACCTGCACTTAACGCAAAATGCCTATCCTTATATGGTCTCGTATAACAGTATGCTAATCGAATTTAAAATGGTAAAATTAAGTGTTAGACGTAGTTTGAATGATGTTCTATTTATTTACAATATAGTTAACAATTTAAAGTTAAGAAATGTTCCTTAATTAACAATATAACATTTGTAGTTCCTAAATTAAACTTAAGAATAAGAAATAACAAACTTTTCCAATGTTTATCCCTAAATAGTTCTCGTATAGTTAGAATGATGTGTGTGTAACAATTTTATACAAAAATGTGATATAGATCTCTTTATTAATTCTACAGTAGGGCAAATTAAAACTGAGATTTTAAACAACAATATACTCTAGTGAATTTTCTGTAGTGAACATTTTATATTCTCTGTTTCTTTCTATATATTTTTATTTTCTTCCCTTGTCTGTGTTTTGTTTATATATAATTTTTTACACGAAACCAGTAAGCACTCTTACGTTTAAGTACATGGCTCATGTGTTTGTAGGAGTTTAAATGATAAATAAATATCACAGAGCCGTTTGGAAACTACACACCACTTTTTCGCAAAACTTAGTTGGTTGAGGTGTAGCGCCAATTATAAGCATCTTATTATGACTAGACGTTGATATTTGGCTGCACATGCTATTAAATGGGGAACTTGCATAAAAATTAAATTTGAAAAATATTACTCACAAACGCAATTTAATACTATTAAAAGAACCACAGTTGACAAAAAAAACTAATTTTTTATTTTTGTATAATAAATATAAGCAATTAAAAACTGCAAATTCAAATTATTCTTGTAATGTCTATAGCTGGGACCCGGTTGTGACGTGAGGTAGCTCGTTTGTAGTCGCACCTGACAGACGGCAGAGCAGTGAACGTCTTAGCACCCTTAGCAGAGTTGTCTTTCAAAATTACTGACGGCGGTTCTTTTTAAAGGACAGTCTGACAATTTACCACTACTGGATATGTTTATAGTGGCGTCTTACATAAAAAAAATGCCGAAAGCTTTTCTCTTGCTAAGGTTCCCGGCGTTAAAACTAGCAGGTAGATTTATAGAAAAACTAGTTAATGAGTTTGTTAATACCTATGGCTACTGTACTGCCTTCACTGACATTTTAAGATAATATGTCAGTGACTGCCTTCCGATCGAACGAGCGGCGTGACGTCACGTGTCGTTTAAAATGAATAGCTTGCGGTAACAACTTTAATAATTGTTTATTGCAACTTAAATATTGCGATTTGAGGGCTGATATTTGGTGTGTGCTGTCTCTATAGGTAGGCAAATATATTAAAGAAATAAAAAAAAATTCAAGTCCCCTTTATTAAGGATTAATTTATCCTCAGAATTGTTTGCCTTTTGTCTTAACCTCTGTGGTATTGGTATTACTTTTATTATTATGCTATACGTTGTGTACCATACGTTACCAATTTTGTTATTTGATAATAAATGTATCAATTTATATTATTTTTTTGATTTCAATCAAATTCGGAAATTTTCCAGGTAGGTATAGAATCATTACATATGGATTTTAATTATGAAATAACAAAAAACTGATCTTCAATTTTAATAAATCACTTAAAGTCTGTCCATCCTTTTAGAATGACTGAGATGCTGTCAGTGTCATGTTATCCTACAAGCATCCATATAGAGATTCTTGAAATTGAGAAAGTGATTGATTAGAAATAATTATGTAATACTTAATCCAATTGCGAGCCCTTTTTAAACACAAATGAAACGCGCTGTAGGCAAGCATCACCTGTTCTAAAATGTTTAATTGACACTGATAACGTGCTCAAAAAAATTAAATAAACTGCTATAATCCTACATGATGGCCTATGTGCACAACAGCCGCTGGCTGCTCACCATTTTTCATTCTGACTGTTATAATATATTACCAATTTCTCTAATAATTTCACCAAATTTTTAAACCAACGTTTGCTTTACCTTTATTGCATTTAAAACTAAATTTGACGTATGTCAGGCATTCAAATAAACACGGAGTACAGCTTTTCCACCCTTGATAGATCCGCAATCCGAAGCAAAATCGTAATTTTCTTAGCCATCTATAAGTTATGTTGGGGTTTGGAACCTTCGGCAACATGCACTAAAACGGAGTTTTATCCACAATACCGAAACAGAATTATTGCACTCGACGCGCGTTTCGCTAACCATGTTAGCATCA
>MU181926.1:1237233-1263566 GCA_016904865.1 Pissodes strobi | reverse complement strand
AATCTATTAGTCCAAAACAACTTTATTAATATTTAATAATTTAATATCTGTAATAGCAAAAAAATATCTATAATATATCTATAAAAAGGAGAGAAATTTCTTGGCATGTCCGCTTAACCGGGATAGGAATAGGTAGGTAGAGTTATATTGAATACATTTTTTTTATTTAAAAAAATATTATGAACATATTTCACATAGATAAACAGAAAATAAATTCTCAAAAAACATAATTTTTACATTACGTCAATAATTTTTTTACTTTAAATTTGCCCATGTTACAAACTTCTAGAGTAAGTACCCATGAAATAAGAAAAAAAACATAAGAACAGCTCAATCAGGTCACTCATTGTGTTCACAAGCACGTATAACCACAAATTTGTCAAGTTTCAAGTTAATCGTCAATTACCTCTCCGGTGCACTGCACTATCGCTATATAATTATTGTCCTTCATAAATTAAATGCCGGGATGGAAAAACTTGCACTAATTAACAGCACGCAGAGTTCGTGGAGACACTCATAGATAGTATAAACATACCAATGTTGTATGTGATAATATATACAAAAAAAAGAGACACTACTGACATAGCTCAGCAGGAACAGAGCTCAAGATACAAGGACAAGATGGCGAATAGGGATAGCCTGATGGCCTGCTACTACTACCCCTGTCTCTGCTACTACGCTAAATGAAAATGATCAGCCGATTCGCGCCAATAAATGCAGGGTCGCACAGCCAGATGCTACCATTCCTAATATTTTCCCTTTGTTAACTGTTACTGTAGTTATTTTTATTATTATTCAATGTTACTAATACTAACCAAATTCAAAAATTAACCTCCATAGGTTAATATCAAAAATGCTTATTATAACTATGTATGTGTATTATTTAATGGAAATCCGTATATTAACTATAAACCAATTATATTATATAAAAACAGAAAATTATGTACTATTACATAATGTAATAATAATACATATGTTTTGCTTTACTGTATATTGTTAAATGCAACCAAATAGTGTCCAAATAAAAAAAATGTTAACGTGTAACATTTAAAATGGAATCATATTTTTATAAAAAACAAGGTCTAGTTGCTATTAATTTGGCTGCATATTCATTAACAAATACTACCCAAACATATTATATTTATTTATTATTATCGAAATTTTTCTTTCAGTGATTCAAGTTCTTGGTAATAGTTATTTTTATATTGAAAATAATTTTGATCCATGCAAAGTTTAGTTAAAGTTAAATATTATTGTTTGATTTCGTTAACAAAACTATTCATCTCAAGTAATTGACCAAGGTATTGCAAGGTCTGTGGGATTGGTGCGCTAGGGAACAATTAGCAAACATCACACGAGATTAAAATTTCATTTTCATTAAGGTTCGCACCTTTAATTTTCTTTAAGAAATCTAAGGAATTTAGTACTCCTGAATTCTGTTGTTTCATAGGTAAATTTTCAAGCTGGTGTGCTAGCTACTTGGATATATTATAAGTTGGCGATCCTATTGCCGAGACTATGGGGCGCATTGCCTTCCCAGGTCTATGAATTTGGGAAGACAATATAGTTTCGGCATAGTAGGATGGCTCACAGATAATTTGTATTTAATTTGATCAGAAATAAGGTTGCTACATTTCTTCAAAGTGTTTCTAACTCGTGTTACTATCTTAGATAACGGATTCCTTCAGATTTTTTTATAGGGCCTAGATTCGATTAAATTATCAACTCAGCAGCATTTATAGTTAAACCTTTAAAGTAACAAATTGGCTTTTTATTTGAATTATAATAATTATGAAACAATTAATATTGTAACAACCCTTAAAGTTCTTTTTAGAAAATTATTAACATTATACAAACCACAAATCAGTCAAAAATTATTTTAACTTTTTTTAAACATAGTATTCCGGCAGCTGAATATACATTCTACTTTTTGGTTTATTTTATATTTATTTATATTCTATATTTAAAGGACAATTTATTTAAGTCGTTTTTCTGTCTTGTATTTATTTCTTGATAATCTAAACATACTTTTGCGCAACCAAAACATCTGGTGAGTCAGTTGACGGAGAAAGGCGGTGTATTCGTATAATACATCGTCTTTTCCCTGTGCTCTTTTTCAAAGGGTCGACATGTCTATTAAAATACTTTACACTTTGGGCATTACTTATGGGCGAGGTACATGCAAATAAATTGAAAGTAATGCTTGCAAATGCGATTAAAACACAGACAAAATACCTTTTAATAAACTCTATCAAAGGGGTCTTTTAATGTCATGATATCTTACTTCCAGTGTCGTAATATGTCTAATTAGTCAAATGACCCGTAACATGAACAATCGTATCATATGGCTTTTAATTGATTCTACTTAAAATTAATTGATAATACCCGATGTGTGAGTCTAATGCGTTAGTTTACTTCGGGCCGGTCGTGAGATCTTTAACACTGCTATCCTTTCCTGTTATAACAGTTTAGTGAACACGATTTAGAAAGTGGCATATTTAAATATGGCTCCTGTGAACCTAATTGGTTATTATGTTTATGCACCACGTGCATAAATAATCGAATGAGTCGCTTAACTATCCTTATTTTCCTTAACACTAACAAATTTTAGCTAAGAGGTAGTGTAGTGCCTTACAAAATATACTTAGTACATGATATCCAATATTGCAGCTTTGTTGAAGAATGGAATTTGTATGTGTAAATTTACAAAATATTCTTAATTGGTATGGCCAATATGCATAAGAAAATTCCGTTTTTTAAGTATTTAAAGTTTCAACTAGAGTAGTGAGATTATTTAGTACTTATATGTCGGGAAATTAGTAAGTACCTAAACCTTCAAGTCAATTTGATAGAGAGGATTGGCCGAGATGTTAAAGTTAGTGAGTGGGCTGATATTTTAGTTTTAGTTAGAGGCAGGTCGTAGTTTTCCCTGTAAAGTAAAACATAATAATAGCAGGCTCGCTCAGTCCAACTTCAAGTGGAGCCCAGTTACGCAGAGGAAGTCGAAATAGCTTTGGGAGAGATATCTATAGAGGTGAAAGCAAATTTGCTCTTTACAGGACATTTATCGGTCGATTGCTACCTTAAGGAAACACAAATATGTTTCTCCTTGTGCGTTAAATTTTATGCGAGAATCATTATTTTTGTATGCAAAACCCAAACTGGAATTTTTATAATATGAAATGGCCAAGCCAGACTGTAATCGCAGTAAACTTATCACATATATATGAAAAAAAGAGGTTAGATATTTAGTTCTTAATAAGTAGATATGCAAAACCTCTGTAAGACAATGATCAATTGTCGAGAGGAAAATTTCCATCATTACTTTTTTTACCTGACGGTAATATTTATATTTGTTAGGCGCCTTACCGCTTAATAAACCTAAAAGAGGAAATGGCTATAGGTTCAGTGGCTCAGTCAATAGCATTCTGTAGTATTGGTTTCAATAGCTTTCAGTTTTATTGGCTGTACCAATGACTACTCTAGATGAAGCTTTAATGAGAACACTTATTAAACTTATATATTGTGATATTTACATATTGCACTGATATTATATGCATTTTCCTTAACCACAAAGGTCACTGCAGCATTAGTTATCACGTTCTAAAATTTAAAAAATGAGTACGGATTAACCAACGAAAGTTTATAAATGAAATAGTTTGATACAGATAAAATATGAATAATTAAGATGTTTGACATAACCAAAGTCCACTTCTGTTAGACTTAGATTTTTCATAGTTTATCGAAAGATAATTTGACGCTTATACAGGTCTGTAATAAAACAGGTATTATTTAACTTTAAAAATTTCAATTATTTCAAATGATTCCCCCTGGATGACATAACGTCAAGAAAGGTAAGAAACTTAAAATATCTTAATATCGCAATAAACCCTAAATGGTGTACAATTTTTGACCCGATTTTTGCAATTTATAAATCCACACTGGTTTTTATTTTCTAAAGGCGACATTCTAATTCCATATTTTGATTGTTACCTGGTCCTGGAAACCGTTGGAGTAAGTTTAGCTCTTATTTAGGAAAAATAGTTTAATGTTTAGTAACAAAAGCACAAACGGTACTGTTCTACACCGAAATAAAGTGAATTGCACTAACTAGAAGAAATTTTCGAACTAGACTTCAGAGCACTCCCCCTCTAAAAATGATAAGAAAATAGTGCCAGAAATTTTGGAGCGGTATATATTTGCTCAAAAAAACACGTAAAAGAAACATGTTTGGCCTGGCATACCTAAAGGACTTTCAGCTTTATATGAAATCATTACAATTATTAATAACCCTAGGGAAAAATGGCGAATATACTAGAGTTAACAGACGGTGGGTGCGAGATGTACGAAAGCTTTAAAACTCTTCCCATATACCTAAAATTGCAAATTTTTAGAAGCTCCATAAGAGAGCTATGAAAAAGGCTTCATACAAGCAACTTATTCCTCTGACTTGACTAATGCAGGTATTTTTTATGTGGTTACGTCAAGGAGAGAGGGGTGTATAACTCACTTCCAAAGAAATATATAATATAAGAATACTCTTAAAGTGGTTAAAGCAATCCCAGAAAATGCAACAGGTTTTACTTGATTATTTATTTTTGCAATTGCATAAATATATTGAATATAATAGGCGGGATATTTGGTTTTAATTTTTCAATTATCTTGTTCAGTGTAGATAATTTTGTTTTAATTGGTAATAAATTTCTTTTCAAGCATTATCGATACTAAGATTTATTTACTTTTAGTGTCAAAATTATAAGTCACACACATTATTGATATTTAAATATTGTATTTTTTGGCGGTACTGCATCCAGGAGAAATCATTTAAAATAGATGAGGCTTTTGAAGTAGGAAAATGACACTTTTATTGCGAAGCCTGTATAAGTCAGAGATTATTTTATGCGCTAAAAGTTGAATATCGCAAACCGCGCGGTTCTATCATTTCCGGTTTGGGAATTATATCCATTTAAATTAGGTCACTCTCGGCTGGGACACTCTGTAACAATTTTATTGGCCCTTTTGAATTAAAGTTTGCATATTATCCCAGTTGACATATTCATATGTTATATGTTTAGCTTGCTTTTGATGCTTGCTTCATGCAGTCCTGCGCATCTTCCCTTATAGCCTTAATTTAATGATGCGGCAAATTAAAGGATCTAAGACTTTCGTTTCAGGATATATTAAGCAATAAGGATTTTGAAGATTTCTGAATATACTTTTCTACAAAATGTTCGATTTAAGACAAAAATGTGGAGCGTATCACTTATTTGCACACGCACCTATTTAGCTTGTCATCAATGTAATAAAATGGCAGTAAGCACCACTTTTTTCATCTAATAAGACAAAACTTCAGGAGCGTGCGATCAGGTTATACCCATTTACCGCTGAATAAGCAGTTGTGTTGAATGAATACGCGTTCACGTGTCTCGTAGTTGTATAGCTTGTTGGAAACCATGAATTTATTTTTTGAGTTGAATAGATAGACGCCAGATAGTTTACACACAATGGCATCTTCATCGACTGATTTTTCGAAAAGTGATTTACCAGCTGTTAGGACTGTGTTCTTCTTTACGTGCCATCTCCTCTTAGAAGGTTGGCTATCATCATGACGATTCTTGCTTTAGATGCGGCTGCTCGGAGTAATTCTATTGATGTACAATGATACCACGCTCTCAAGTTCTTTAGCCATGAAGTGCGTCTTCTCCCCATTCTTCGTTTGCCCTGTATTCTTCCTTGTATTATTAGTTGTAGCATGCAATACCTTAATCCGCACATCACGTGACACAGGTAAACAAGATTTTTTGTTTTTGCAGTGTCCACTATCTCTGCTGCTTTGCCTACTCGTCTTAGTATCTCTATGTTTGTTACCCTCTCCGTCCAAGAAACCCTAAGTATCCGTCTATACGCCCACATTTCGAAAGCCAGGAGCCTTTTTAAGTCATCTTTGTTCGTTGTCCACGACTCCATTTCATATAGAAGGATTGAAAAAAGTTTGATATTCAGGTCTCTAGTGCATAATACTTACTGTATGTTTGTAAATGCAGCTCTAGGTTGACCTATTCTGGACCTTATTTCTCGCGAGTGTCCTCCAGTCTCGTTTAACATAGTACCCAGGTATTTGTACTCTCTCACTCTCTCGTCTTCCCCATTGTGTACATACAGACTGTCCCGAACATATGCTTTACCGATGATCATGAATTTTGTCTTCTTGGCATTAAGTGTAAGACCGGCTTCTTCACTACTATTCATGATTTTGTCCATCATTCTCTGTAGATCCGTGCTATTCTGGGCTATAACCAGGGTATCGTCGAAAAAAACGACATGATTTATGAGTTCACCGTTCACCCTTATTCCCGCTGTATCTTCATGATTTTTCTCCGAGTAAAGGTTAAAAGTACCGGAGAAAGCACGCATCCCTGTCTTCCTCCTCTTTCAATATTTATCTCGTTTGACGTTTCCTCATCCTCTCTAAAAACAGCTCTTTGATTATATTATAGATTGCTAATTATTCGCATGTAGTTAAAGTCTATTTGCTTCTCACTTAGAATTTTCATGAGTCTGTCATGCCTTACAAGATTGAAAGCTTTGTTGTAATCCAGAAAACAGACGAAAAGATCTTGATTCACATTTAGACACCTCTGTCACAGATTCGTTAATCTGTGCCTCTGTATTAGAACATTCAAGGCAAATAATGCTTCTCGTGTCCCCATTGCATTTCTGAAGCCAAACTGGCCTTCACTAATTTCTTCTAGCTGATTATATACACGTTTATGTATTATTTTTAAAAATATCTTTAGAATGTGACACATGAGACTGACGGTTCTATGATCGCTGCATCCTCTTGCATTCGGCTTTTTCGGAATGGCTACAAATGTTGACATATGCCATTCTTTTCGGATTACGCTCGTTTTATATGTGGCATTAAGGAGATTTGTTATGGGCCACATGTGGTTTTGGTCTATAAGTTTAAAAATTTCAGATAGTATCCGATCAGGTCAAGGTGATTTGTTGTTTTTCATGTTCTTGATAGCATTCACGACTTCGTCGTTTGTTATATCAAGACCTATTTCACCGTTTGTTCCAGCTTCTGTTGCCTTGTGTCTGCAACGAGCTCCTCTATATACTTCCTTATAATACTTCCGTCCTTGTCTGTCAGTGTAGTTACTCGTTTTTGTCGTTGTTTGCCTGATAATTCTTTTACTTTTTTATGGACATTAAAGATATCGTGTTTTTCTTGTAATTCTTCGATTTCAGTGCATTTTTCTCAGTGGTGCTTCCTTAGCCAATCTGATCTTGTTTATAATTAGTTTGTGTATTTCTTTATATTTATCCAACTGGTGTCCCTTGAATGTTCGTCTTTCCTCCATTGAGTCCAATATTTCTTAAGTCATCCACTGTTTTTCTGTATGTCGTCTTTCTTTGGTAAGTATTGAATGGCTTGTTTCTATTATTGTCGTTTTTAGTTTTAACCAGTTCTCGTTTGTGTCTCCGTTTTGTATATTTGTGCCTATATCTTCTATTTTTTTGTTTATTTTTGTGGTTAGTTCTTCTTTAAGCATAAAGTTTCTTAATTGAGAGACATATATTTTGTTTTCCTTTTTTGTTTTCTTGACTTGCTTTAGTCTGACGCTAAAGTTGGCTATGAGTGGTTTGTGGTGGGAAGCTATATCCGCGCCCGGATGTTTAAACCGATTTTATTGCGTTATGATACCTTTTGTTTATCAGAATTTAATCAATTTGATTTCTTATTATATTCTGCACTGGGTCCATGTATGGAGGTGTCTTTTAGGGAGTAGGGAGTTTGAAAAATGTGTTCATGATGACCATGTCCTTTGTTGGTGAATTTTTTATCAAAAAAACTCTTCTACTATGTCATCATGTTTATCTATTGTTGGGGCATCATCATCATCATCATCATCACCGGCCTGTAACTGTCCACTGTTGGATAAAGGCCTCTCCTTCTCTTTTCCATGCACTTCTGTCTTTCGCCAGCTGAAACCAGTGTCGCCCTACGTGTTGTTTAATGTCATCAAGCCATCGTTTTTGGGGCCTTCCCCTGCTCCGGTTAGTTTCTCTGGGTCTCCAATGAACGAGTCTTGCAGTCCATCGATCACAGTCCTGTCTAGCCACATGCCCAACCCACTGCCATTTCATGTGTGCGATGCGCTCGATAATATCTGTTATCCTGGTGCTGTCTCGGATGTCCTCATTTCTTATTCTTTGTCTAAGAGTTACTCCCAACATTCTTCTCTCCATAGCTCTTTGCGATTTTCTCAATCTGTCGGCGCTTTTCTCTGTCATAGTCGCAGTCTCCAGTCCATAAGTAGCCACGGGCAAAACACAGGCATCGTACATTTTTCTTTTTAGACACATAGGAATGGTTTGGTTTTTGAAGATGTAATTTAGGCGACCGAAAGCACACCAGGATAGTCCAATTCTTCTTGTTATCTCTGCGGTCTGGTTTTCTCTTCCAAGTTTTAGTGAGTGTCCAAGGTAGACATATTGGTCAACATTTTCAATTATCTGATTGTCGATTATTATTTGTATGTTAGTTTGGGTCATAATTTTTGTTTTATTCAAGTTCATTTTTAGACCCACTCGACTAGATGCTTGGTTTAATTGATGCAACATACTTGTCAGTTGTTGGGGCATACAACTAGATAATGTTGAGTTTTTCATATCTTGTAAGCAGTTAGATCATCATTACTCGGTCTGACAGTGGGACTAACTTTGTTACCGCTTTATTAGTGTTTTAGTCAATAATTATTATTGCTACTCCGTTTCTGTGGTCATGATCGTTATTTCTCGAGTAGTATACTATCATATTTTCATTTCGAAGTTGTCCTGAGTTCTTCCATCTTGTCTGGACTGCGTACTTGTGCATTTGTGTGTAAATCGGCAGCTCGTGACAGATAAAGGGACCCATTTTTACAGTCTGCTTTTGATAGGGAACATACTTACAGCCGAGCCGTAAGCTTTCGAAATATGCATTACAAATTTCTTGCACCGCGGTAATGCATGTTAAAACATTAATTCTAGTTTGCGAAAAAAAAATGACCTCTTGGAACAACTTTTTACAGTCTGCCAATTACATGAACGCAAACTAAGTTTGCCAAATCCGTCATAAGCTTATTGACAGAAGTTTTTTGCCAGTACAATAGTCACGATTGCTCGTGTATCTTGTAAAAAAAATCGTGTCTCTGAGAATATTTTTTTACAGTCTGCCGAGCAAAGGTTTGACTCAATTATCAGTAAAGTTATAACAATTTTACTAGGCAGACGTTTTGCAGAAGTCTATACGATTAAGCTCACAGTGGTATGGTGGCAAGTGAAGAAAAGTTATATCCTGAATTTTAGCAATTTCGTCAATAACGTACTTATTGAACTTATCTTTGTTTATTTAAACTTCCTGTTTGCCTAATTGTATTAACTCGCATTTAACATTGTCATAGCAGAATAGTAAACCAAGACTGTATATCACGTTTAAACCATCCCATCGCATGTGGAAACACGTCTAAATTTTTGGAATGACAATAACAATTATTAAGCGTGGGGTATCAAATCTATCATCTGCGTTAATTATTCTTCAAGCACCTCGTGATAATCTTCTGTTTTTTAGATTCGAATGCAAGCAAACCGCCATTAACGAAAGCATTGATGCCCCATGTTATAATCATTCAGCCTCCTATTTCAGATGGTGGACGTTGTCCAGTTGACTAACCTTCCATAAGAGCTTGTCTTGACCTCAAAATAATTTTGACCTGCCAAAACTTAACGGTGCTCCCTTCATTCATTCAAGTTTAGTCTAAATAATAAATGCGTTTTCCTTGACAACGCTCAAGTTTAATTTTTCTCAGATAATATCTTCTCCACCTTTCAATTAATAAGAATTTTCTTTCAAATTTTTCCCAACAAAATATCTCACAATTTGATCCTGCCCATCATTGGTATCTGTGGATCACTTTTAAGAGCCTCTAGAATTAAGTCCAAAGTTGGGATTTCTTTTCAATGAGAAACGCAGGAATGATTTTTGGCAGGGAACTTTTTACATCTTCTGTTAGTTCCAGTTTTATTTTACCTATATTTGGCATTGCGCACTAACTGCCCCTACCTTTTCTTTCTTCAAAATTCGATAGATATTTTTTCCAACTTCCGTCATTAGGGAAAACCTTTGAACACTATGGTCGTCGCTTAAGTTAAGGTTTTCATCACTTTTGATATAATTCAACACATTCCTAATTATGATCTTTTTTTAAACTTAAAGCCGGTATTTCGTTTTGGGGAACACGTCTTTATTATTCTGAACTGATGCACGACTTTTTACGTGAGAAATTAAACTGACAGTTTACCTACGATATACATAATCAAAGTTATAGTTTATTACTCACAGAGTGGTCCTTATGTCTGTTATTACTCCGTCTTCCAAACGGATAGACTATAGTGCTTATATTTCAATGAGCAGGCGTTGTTTTTCGTTTTGAAATAGCTTTCGTTCGTTAAGTCTCCGGAGCGGAGAAGACAAGTGAGTGGAAGGTAATGCATGTTTAATGATTTAAGAAGAAACGTTTGGCGTGTGCAGAAATCTCGGCAGTGCTCTTTTAATTAAGCAATTCTTGCATCAGATTGTGCCTTTAAGTCTGTTACAATATACTCATACATAAAGTGATTAATACAAGGATTTTTTTATTTCAATCTGGTCTGTCGTCATAAAACAAAACAAATTGCCGAAAGCCGTAGTGATGTATATCGATGATATCCCCATTCCCCATTATCTGACCAAATCTACTACAATAGTTTATTTTATAATCAATAAAAAAAAAATTTCTTCAATTACTTAGCATTACCTAAGCACTTAAATTATATTCATATTTGCAAAAAGAGAATCTGCCAAACCATTGTCATACGAACAACTTTTAGTTCAAGATTATTTAGTGAATACTCATATAACCAATTTTGTTATTACTAATATCATACTTATAGGAGCTAGAACCATGTTATTTAAGGAGTTAAGGACATAAAATTCATAACGTTTATAATCGATAGATAAATTAAAATGAAGTTAAAAAACTTTATGTTAATATCAGTGGTAGTTCTTAATTGCAAGTAATAGTATTATCAGGAGAATGCCCGACCCAACATCCATGTTCATTCTCGTATTAATCTCGATATCGGCTATTGCCTTGGCGCAAGAAGAATCAGGAGAAGAAATTCTGCCGTCGAAGGATGGATATTACCTAGATACGCTTAACGAAGTTGCCGCTGGGACAGGGTAAGTTGGATTATTGATTGAATTATCCCGTCAAAGGTCTTTAATGGAGAATTAAGGACCCTTTTCAAGTTCCGTATTAGTCCTACACACTAGAGAAAGTGAAAAATATCAAAATCGCATTTAGCCCGCTCTACACTTTTGAAGTAATAAATCTAGTTTATTTTCTCATCTCATAGTTGACCTATTTTAAATTGAATTATTAATCTTTTTTCGATGGTAGATGAAAGTTGTCAGTCCTCGACTGATTATTGAGACCTTGTAATAAGTATTATTATCCATGGTGGATATTTTGTTTAAGATAAAAGGCATTTCAATAATATAATGGGAACCTAGGAGGAAAACTTACATATTCTCATACTAAATGAAACACATTTTGTATTCCATTCAAAATGTTTAATCCAAAAAGGACTTCTTGTACAAGCGTAACAGAGAGCTTTCGGCCTAAGCCACCATCAGTGTTACCTGGAAAGTAAGTAAAAGAACCATCCATTAACGGAAAGTAAGTGGATGCTGTAAGATTTTTAGGAATAGGAATTGATATAATTGACATTGTTATATTAAGGTTCTGAGATTGTTAAGATTTGAAAGGCATTAAATTAAGTGTGTAAGGAGATAACGCATTAGGCGGTCGCGGTGCCTTTCTTCGGGATTGGTTGCACCTAAGCGCATTTCCAGCTAAAAAACAAAGCATGCAGTTCAGTAGGGTAGCGAGAGAGGCCTGAATCTCGGCCTGAATAGAGGAGCTGTTAGTTGAGCAGCACATTTCCTAGGCACTATTGTGGGAACGCCATTCGGTCCTGTGGCCTTTTTAGTATCTAGGGCTTTGAGTATTCGTTTGACTTCACTTTGGCGAAATCCCAGACCTTGCGTTGATAAATTTACTCTCGGGATAGTTAAGGGAGTCTTTCCTTGAGGATCTAAGGTAGAATTTCATGCAAACATGTCGGCAAGCGTGCTCGCTTTTTGTTTGGCAGTTTCCGCTATTGAGCCATCATCTTTGGTCAGTGGTGGGATTGACGTCTTTGAGAAACCCTGATTAACAGTTGTTGAGAACTGGAAACTATTGAGAAGCTTGGTCTTGATCTGCTCGTTATATCCCTCCTTGCTCTCGTCAATGATCAGCTTACACTGGTTTTTGGTCGTGATGAATATATTTCGATTTTCGGCGCCGTTTGCGGTAGGCAGCATTTTTAGCATTGACCGCCTTTGAGCAGTTTTCACAAACTATAGTTTACTTTTTGATATACGTTTGATATTATAGGGGATGAAACCTTCCATATCAGCTAGGATATTTTGAGTTATCTCATCAGCAGATTCAGAGGTGTTTTGATTCCTAAAGCAGACAACTTTAAAAGGAAAAGAGAGATAAAACTCACGCCGCTATGCTAATTTATAGTGCGAAACCTTTCGGGGTACTTGTGGCTCCTATTTTTTGATAGCAAGTGCACAAGTTGCAGATATAATATTGCGATCTGATGAGTCCAACGGAGGTTGGACAGGTATGATGTAGGCGTCGGGGTTAGTCGTTAAGAATATACCTAGGAGGCTAGCAAAGCATCTGTGACGTTCAGGGATCCAGGTAGGTTGCCCAACCAGCTGAGTAAGTCCGTGACTAATAGCAAAAGTTTCGGCCTCTCGGCCTTCATTGTCGTTTTTGTGGGAGTATTTCAACCAGTCGATGTGACAGTTACTGCCGTTGGATAATTGATCTGCAGAAAATCAATTTTATTTCCAAGATTTGAGCCGTTTATATTGGTATTCGCTGGGTGGTCTATAAAGGCTACAAATGGATTTGGTTGCTCCATCTGTGTTTAATTTAAACCCCATGACATCGTAGTCTTTAGGTTCGTATGTTTGTTCTCGTTGGCAACATAAATCGTCTCGTATGAAAACAGCTAATACAGAGTTATGTTGAAATCGGAAATAAAGGTTATACTCGTGTATATTCAAGTGAACATGAGTAATGCTTGATTTCACTTTTGTTCCTGATAGCAGAAAATATACAAAGTATTCCATTTAAAAACATATTTTGTTCCAATTTCTTTAATTTGCGAAACTCGTTCTTTTATTTTATTAGGTCCTTAAAATAATTCGATTTCTCTTTTAGATTTTAGTATTAATAGTAGTTTTTCTCTAACTCTAATTTAAACCCTGTAGGTTGGCTCTAAAATATAAATAAAAGCCCTGTACACGAGGCCTAACTCGACGCTACGCCCGCTTTCTGTGCAAATTTTAAGAGATCCTTTTTTTAAATTGAATAAATTCATATTTCCGCAGATCTATTTTGAGCTGGTTGTATCTATAAATTTATTAGATCTCCATGGTTTATATTTCAATGATATAGTACTATTTTATAGTTCCCTCAAGCACTCCGGAAACCCATTAATCCTGGATGATTCTTTCATGCTGGTGTCATTTTTCTCTACAATTTTATGGCCCCTGCTGATTTTATCGAGTTTCACTCCCTTTAACTTTTTTGTTTGACGCATTAGGAAAAAGTGTTCATTCTAAAGGTTAGTGATTAATGTAAATATTTGCAGCTTATATCTTTGAGTCTACAGGGTGTTTGGTATAATATGTCCTATACGTATATTTAATTGTTTTCGAAATAATTACATTTAATCTTAGCATCATTGAAAGTCCATCGCTCTGGTAGAGGCCACGCGTAATTTGGGATCTTAGGCGGCTGTGAAAAAAAAGCGGCTACGACCGACGTGAGAATATGATTTTTCTTTATGAGCAAGGTGGATTTATATGGTTCCAATAGCTGGAGCAAGTACTATAGCCAGTAACTAAAATTTAGTTAGTTGAAACGTGTTGATTCATTGATTTAGTACTTAAGCGAGTAAAGTCTTTAGTAAGTAGTTTAGTCAAGTGAATAGAAGCAGGTTCTATTAACTTAACTTGAACAAGTGACATCCCAACTGTTGTATTTCGACTGGCTGTAGTGGACTAGATGCGCGAATACAGGATAAAGAATTTGAATTTTGAAGAGGAGCAGAGTGCATGGCGTTGTAATGTCGTCTCGTTATATTTAAGAAACAAGCGTTAAATTTGTGACAAACGGTATCTATGAAACACAAAAATTTACCTTTACCAAAACAAGCAAGCAAGGAAAGCAGATCTGAAAAGTATCAGATATCAGTATATGAGGATTGAAGGCTTTAGTGCGAACGAAATAAAAACAAAATAAAAGCAATGAGATCCACCCATTCTCAAAAAAAGAAACACATTAAGATTGACTAGCAACAAATACTAACAACAGCCTGTTCTCTATTGACAAAACACATATCTGCACCTATCTGGACAAAACCAACACGATGGTTTTTTAGCGACAAAATTTTACGAGGTTAAAAAGTACCGTTAGTTTGGGCACGGTTCCTTGTGTTGTAAAAACGTCCTTTACTTAATCGCATTTAATTAAGCACGCCACTGGATAAAAGTGCATGCCGCGTACGAATGCACAATGTGGAATGTGGCAGTTAACGCTCCACGATTCTAGAATCAGCCGTTTGGCCAACCGTCGTCGATATCCCAAACGACTCGATCGGGTGGAAATTTCCAGCAGTAAGCGCGTCGCTAGAATTAAAATTAAAATTTAGTTGCCGATCAGCTCCCGAGAAGGAAAGAAGTGAGAGACCACTTTAGGCCAGCGTCAACGTGGATCTTCAAGAATCCTAAAGGGACGAGCAACTCATCCATTTAGCCCCTAGCCCCAT
The DNA here is from genome assembly GCA_016904865.1 of Pissodes strobi. Classification (NCBI taxonomy): domain Eukaryota; kingdom Metazoa; phylum Arthropoda; class Insecta; order Coleoptera; family Curculionidae; genus Pissodes; species Pissodes strobi. The sequence continues at coordinate 1,248,578 of MU181926.1, read as the reverse complement.
ATCTCTAAGTAATTTATGAGATTTTTCGGCATTTTTGGCCACTAGGGACTTAGCCAATTTTTCGACATCTCGAAAAAGATAGGGCTGTAGAAAGCTTACGGACGAGCGAAAAAAGGCCCCGAAGCGAAGGAAAAGGCATTGTATGACCAGCACTCTCAACTGGTACCGAATCAGCCTTCTACCGAATTTATCGAGTTTTTCCGAGTTTTTGGAACTTAAGGACAGAAGAAATTTCGGAGAAAAAAAAATTTTTAAGACAGAAGTTAAGTACTTGAAGAGGCCTTGTCAAGCGGCCGAGTACCAACAATTCACCGAGACCTTCAACTGTAGTGAGCACCCTACAGCAACACCCCGCGAAAAAGGTTAGTTGCGAGCACCTTGAGTCAGCCTACTGGTTTGGGTTCCCCCCATTCACGTATGTGCCTCTCTAGTCCTCAATACTAGTCGTAGTTAAACATTGGGCGAGAATAAAGCGCGTCGACGGCCAGTTCGGTTTCGAGAACTGGAGAGCCCCCTGACTCCCCCATACTTTAGCTACTCGGCCTACGGGTGAAAAGCGAAAAGGCATAGGAGCCGAAAAAAGAAAATAAGGCTTCACCTAAAAAATTCGGGCGCGTTCAAAGAGTGATAAGTTAGCCAAGTTCGTTCGGGAGATAGCGAAGTTATACTGTTGCTACTGGAGTTATCTCAAAAGAAGAATCAAAGGCTATTTATCACTAGTTCGTATACCATACAATACCAGCACGGTCTCTGAACTGAGAGTCGTGTCCGGGGAGTAGTTTGGTCTAAATACACAAATCACACATTAAATCCCCAAAAAGTCCCCCCTGACGCCCCTGATTTACACAAAACCTCTGTCAGAAAACTGTCGAGCAGCATCTGACAAGTTGCCAGGGATTGGCATATAATACATAGCACACACCCCCCAAAAATCCCCAAGAAACAACGATTTTTTAAAAGCCCTCCTCGAGCAACAAACGATTTTTGTGCGATCCTTGTTAAAATTCGTACGGTTCCGGCTGCTTAGAAACCTTAAGACTTCGAACGCGTTTTGAAAATCTCGCGTGCGGAGCGAGAAGTCCCAAAAACCTAAAGACATTAATACGTGTTAGATATTAATTAAAATATCTTAAGTTCTTAGTTAATAATTGTTCATTAGAGAAAAAATTAAATAAAACTTGTTTTACCAAAAATACTAGATTAAGAGTTAAACTCTCCTAGTACATGTATAAGGCTTATCCAGTGAATTGGGGCACATTTTAAGCTATCACTTGACATAGGGATTTATCAGGATTTTATTTCAACTATACAGGGTGTCCCAATTTTTCAAATTGGTAATCATTCGAATTACTGAGTTTTGTATAAGGCTTAGCCAAGATTAGGAGATAGGATTAGGTTAGGGTCGTAGATATTTTGTGTGACAACTACTGACGACTACCTTTTGACAATCCTCCCCCCTGCTAAGCTCTTTTGGCACTTTGTAAAGACTTGCTATAAGGATTCAAGTCAAAATTGAAATTTTGTACATTGACATACAAAAAGACGAATAACTCAAAAGTTAGTAAAAAATAAAATAAATTTAAAAGCATCCCCTGCCAGTAGATCCCCTGGGAATCTTTCCCCACTACCGTTGTTCTTCAAAGCATTTGATTAATAACGTTTCGGCCTCCTAAGGGAGAAAGTAAGCCGAAGTTTTGTTTTAATTTAATTTAAACTTTTGAGTTAATTTGGTAGTCCCCATTTACAGGGTGACTCTTAGAATCAAGTGGAAGTCCTATACGTCTATAGGGTGTTCTAAATTTCTTGCCCAAGGCAGAATTATTGCCCACTAACCTTGTGTTGTATTTAATTCAGCCTCCTGCTGACAGACGTTCTGTGGTGGCTGCTATCTACAATTTCCCTTGGATAGCGGGGAAAGCTTTGGTGGGCCCACCTTCGTTCCCCCCGGACTGACAGTGAGATCAGTTTACGGGTTGGACGTTGTCTGAGAAGTCTTATAAATAGCGAGTAGTCGTCTCGATAACGACTTGGCATCCCGTGAAAAAACATAGTAGACATAAATATTGTTATAAAAAATGATTTTCCGAGCCCCTCAATCGACGGCAACCACGCACCAAACGCCCCCGAGTGTGGATGAGCTCTTGGTGCTTGAACTGAATCGAGATAGACCCAGAGTCCGCCGCTGACTTCCAGCGAGTATATTGGGGACCCTGATGAATTTATATTAGACCCGGAAGCGGTTATGGTTATTACAGGGAATCTGTTTCTAAATATATTTCAATTAATAAATAGCTTGGGGAAGCTCAAATCGAGGCGGGGCTCCACATAGGGGAGCTAGAGCGTCACTCGGCCGAGCCGAGTCTACGCGGCCCTCTACTGGATCACCCCGAGCCGCACGTAACATACAGTAGGCCTTGGCCGCTCACTGGAGCGGTTACGAAGGCCAATGCGCCGCCCCGGGCGTCGCACGTGCGCACGGACGCACGGACGCTTATACTGTGGTTTGGGCTACCTATTTTCAACAAGAGAAAATGAATATTTTGAATGAAAGTGTGAGATTTGGGAGTCATTTTATCTCCAGATATCAAGAAAAAGAGTATCTGAAAGTGTTCCACTTAACACGAAGTAGAAGGAGTCCATTTGGTAGCAGTTCGCCCAGTTTATAAAAATGCGAAATTGTGAACTTGAAAAATGTACCCTCTTGATAGATCCGGCAAAAATCCTTGAAGATTAAGCGTTTAACATGAAAAAACGCAATGGCAAAGATTATTAAAAAGCAAATACAATGTTAAAAATGTTGCAAGAAAGTATTTCAAAGAATATGAAATACAAATTGGCCCTTTCAGGGATATCACCTTTACTGATGCTCGAATGGCAAGAGATACAAAGAGAAAACAGCTCCAACGTCATCCGGAAAAGAGAAAATTAAGTTCAAAAGCTTTATCTACGGTAGACTTAATGAAAATAATCTAAAGCTGCGGTGAAGAAAATCTCGATGAACTACTAAAAATGTGTTCCACCTATGCTCGTTTGAACTTACTTGGCGAGGCAACGAGGGCGTAAACTGCAAAATTCAATATTTTCAATAGAAGTTTAATGTCATGGGAGTATTCACCCGGCGAATTGAGTATGACAACATATTTTCGAAAACAGCCTAAGGTGAGGGTGCAAGGATTGACAAACAGCAAATAGTTAGTGAAAATTCATCACACACATGCTTATGCCCTGTAAGATTATTTCCTAAATTAATGGACAAGAGGGAACCAAATATTACAAGAGACAGAATGTTTCTCTATGTTCATCCAAATGGCAGAAGGGATATGGGTTCATAAACACTCAATTAGGAATAAACATTATGACTAAATGGCCCAAAACTTCAGCAGAAAGAATTGGAATTGACACTAAAAACCATAAAATAGGTAACAAATATTTCCCATCGATCGTCCGCTGTATCTGCCCTGTGTAAACATGTTGTTGGAGGACAGGAGTTGATTAAGTTAACAGGGCATGCAAACGCCAATTGGCTAAAACTATATTTATAGCTAAATAGGATTACCATCTAAAACTCATCGAAAACCTCAGAACATTCGATGAAACGTGCTCTGCAGCTTCCGCTTCTCAATTGCTCCAGGTCAAGTGACCTCAAAACGAGGCTTTGATAGAAAAAAATGGACCAACTACTGTTAACTATAATGACTGCACATTTGATATACATTGTAAATAAATAATGATCCTACTTTATTGAATAGACAGGGTGCTACTTAAGTACGTGGCCAAACTTCAGCAGGTGACTCTTTGAGTGCTTATAAGACGAAAAGTTTAACTGCATTACTGAACTATTAACTAAAATATACTAAAATGCGTGTATGCATTTTAGTATATTTAATACTTGTTCCAGCTACTGGAACTGCGTAAATCCGCCTTTACAGATTTGAAATTATAAAAACACCATATTCAGAAGGAGAAAAACAAATAACTTTGAAAAAAATTAATATCCATATAATATCATTATATTGCCTCAAAGAAAAGAGAATTCTGCAGAAAAAAAACCGGATGCATGTTCCACACAACCCAAACTAACCCAAATATTTCAATAAGAAGAATATCGAAATGTTTAAAAGAAGAGATGGAGGATCCAGAAAATACTTTCTATGAAAGGACACTCTTAAAAATGCAAAATATAAGGCTTTCAAAATTAGACGTAAGTACAATCAAATTAACGCCGAGACAAAGTGAGAAAAGAAACTAACCAAAACAATAATTATCCGAAAACTTTATTTTAGACGCACGGATTATCATTTTGAACTAGTAGCATGATCAATAGAAGACTTATCAAGGAGTGGGCTACAGTAAATCCCCACTTCTATAGGAAATCAATTTCAAGATCGCCAAACCGTCAATATTTAAGACAAGACAAGAAAATAATAGGTCATTATTTCTTTGATGATACTTTAAAGGCATATTAAGTGAAGAGTAGTGGCTGTGTGCATGTATGAATCATACTAAATGAGACACCTTGTATTCCATGCAAAATTTTAATCCAAAAAGGACTTCTTATAGAAGCATAACAGAGCGCTTTCGGCCTAGGTCATCATCAGTGTTACCTGAAAAGCAAGTAGAAGAACAACCCATTAACGGAACGTAAATGGCTGATATACCTAAGATCTTTATAATAGAAAATGATATAATTGACCTCGTTATATCGGGAATCTGAGAGTTAAAAATTTTTGAAAGTATAAAAATAAGTGTGTAAGTTGAGAAAGAAGCATTTTTCTGCGATTTTTTTGTGTGAATTTTTAGAAACAATGGGAAATGGTAGAGGTTCTTTCACTTACTTGTCATTTGGACCTGAAGAGCATATCAACGAAGAGAAACAAACAACACCAACAAACAATGGTCAAATCACAATTAAAGAGTTAAAAGTCACATTATTTTAAAAGATATACATAATTAAAGGCCGATGCCTAAACCACGCTTTTCGTGGAACGACAAAATGTGTCGTTGTTGAAGTTGACAATTTGACAAGTAGCATCTGAAGATGCAGGAAGTGATCCGCCAGATCAGCGGTAAACTTAAATCTTGAAACTTACATGTTAAATTAATACATATACACACACCGGCATAATTAGGGGAACGGGCAAAATTTACACTAAGTTTGACTTCAATTTTCTCTTGAACCCGTCACTCGATTTTAATGTTTTTTTTTGTTAAATCGTAGCCTGGTTCTTTCAGAATTTGTTAGAGGTATTGCTGAATTTAAAAAATTGGTCCTAATGTCATATACAGGGCTAAAAATAAAGTAATGTTTTTTTGTCAGTTTTTGGGACACTCTGTAGAGTGAACGAGTGAAAGTCGATATTATTAGATAACGCCAAATTAAAGATTGATCCTTTCTGAACATTCTCTTTTTTTATTCACTCTGATACCTCGAATATTAAGGATGCTACAGGGTTTTGTTAAAAATAGTGCATTGGCCTGCTTTTTAAGGGTCAATGAATTTTCGTTAATCTTGATATGTTATAGAGACCATTAAATCTAAAAATTTTTATGACATTAAGTTTCATTCCTGACAGTGTTACCGTTACTTATACAGCGATAAATTAATAAAAATTAAATTCTATGTTTTCCATTTTTTTTTCGATGGCCTTCCTTCACACTTGATCCAGGCTTAGGACTGGTCCAATCTGTGCTTTAGTGCATACATTGGAGCGTGTTTATTTATCCCTGTATAGGTAACGGTAACACTGTCAGGAATGAAACTTAATGTCATAAAAAATTTAGATTTAATGGTCTCTGTAACATATCAAAGATTAAGGAAAATTCATTGACCCTTAAAAAGTAGGCCAATGCACTATTTTTAACAAAACCCTGTAGAATCCATAATATTCGAGGTATCAGAGTGAATAAAAAAAGAAAATGTTCAGAAAGGTTCAAGCTTTAATTTGGCATTATCGGATGATATCAAATTTAATTCGTTCACTCTACAAAGATTAAGGGAAATTCATCAACCCATAAAAAGTACTACTTTTAACAAAACCCTGTAGCATCCTTAATATTCGAGGTATCATAATGAATAAGAAAAGAAAATATTCAGAAAGGATCAGTCTTTAATTTTCCATTATCGAATGATATCGAATTTCATTCGTTCACTCTACAGAGTGTCCCAAAAATTGACAAAAAAACATTACTTTCTTTTTAGCCCTGTATATGACATTAGGACCAATTCTTTAAAATCAGCATTACCTCTAGCGTATTCTTAAAGAACCAGGCTACAATTTAACAAAAAAAAAGTCAAAATCGAGTGAAGGGTTCAAGAGAGAATTGAAGTCAACCTTAGTGTAAATTTTGCCCGTTCCCCTAATTATGCCGGTGTGTGATATTCAGGACACAAATGAAGTACCTAACTTTATAAAATAAGTCTGGTTGCTACTAAGCCAGATGAGGTCAAAAGATGTGATCAATGTTATATAAAACAAAATAAAATAATTTAGAGCATTAGTGATGACCTAAGAAGCTATTGTTTTGAAAAAAATATAAAGTGCTTACTTGAATGAAAGATAGAATGATAATAGCCAAAGTAAGAGCAGACGATGGCCCGACACAAAGTGCCAGACTGACTCCCCCTTTTTGGGGTAATTTTTTTTTATGTTTTATCATTGTTAGAAGAAAAAACTTTTGATTAAGAGTATTATTATTATTGTGACAAAGATGTGCAAGACAACCTCCGCTCAAACTAATTAAGATTGAAAAAGGAAAAAAAAAAAGGAAAAAATAATAACTAAAATACAGCTGCATTAAAGGCAGACGTCAGCCCGACCAAATCTACAAGCCTGCCCCCCCCCCTTTTAAGTTGGGTTGCTAAAATTCTTATTTGACAATCGAAGATAAAAGTTCTGTTAAGGGTATTTATAATCAGCTCAGTAGATATGGGAACTCTTGCCCATATCTACTGCGCTAATTATAAATACGCTTAACAGAACTTTTATCTTCAATAATTGTCAAATAAGAATTTCAGCAACCCAACTTAAGGAGGGGGGGGGGCAGTCTTGTAGATTTTGTCGGGCTGACGTCTGCCTTTAACGCAGCTGTATTTTAATTAAAAAATTTAAAAAAATTAAAAAAAAAATTTATTTCAGTTTTTTTCTTTTTTTTTCCTTTTTCAATCTTAATTAGTTCGAGCGGAGGTTGTCTTGCACCTCTTTGTCACAATAATATTAATACCCTTAATCAAAAGTGTTTTCTTCTAACAATGATAAAACATAAAAAAAATTACCCCCCAAAAGGGAGGGGGTCAGTCTGGCAGTTTGTGTCGGGCCATCGTCTGGCTCTTACTTTGGCTATTATCATTCTATCTTTCATTCAAGTAAGCACTTTATATTTTTCTTCAAAACAATAGCTTCTTAGGTCATCACTAATGCTCTAAATTATTTTATTTTGTTTTATATAACATTGATCACATCTTTTGACCTCATCTGGCTTAGTGGCAACCAGTCTGTTCTCCAGACTTATTTTATAAAGTTAGGTACTTCATTTGTGTCCTGAATATCTATATGTAATAATTTAACATGTAAGTTTCAAGATTTAAATTTACCGCTAATCTGGCGCATCACTTCTTGCGTCTTCAGATGCTACTTGTCAAACTGTCAACTTCAACAACGACACATTTTGTCGTTCCACGAAAAGCGGGGTTTAGGCATCGGCCTTTAATTATGTATATCTTTTAAAATAATGTGACTTTTAACTTTTTAATTGTGATTTGACCATTGTTTGTTGGTGTTGTTTGTTTCCCTTCGTTGATATGCTCTTCAGGTCCAAATGACAAGTAAGTGAAAGAACCTCTACCATTTCCCATTGTTTCTAAAAATTCACACAAAAAATCGCAGAAAAAATGCATCTTTCTCAACTTACACACTTATTTTTATACTTTCAAAATTTTTTAACTCGCAGATTCCCGATATAACGAGGTCAATTATATCATTTTCTATCATAAAGATCTTAGGTACATCAGCCATTTACTTTCCGTTAATGGGTGGTTCTTCTACATGCTTTTCAGGTAACACTGATGATGGCCTAGGCCGAAAGCGCTCTGTTATGCTTCTATAAGAAGTCCTTTTTGGATTAAAATTTTGCATGGAATACAAGGTGTCTCATTTAGTATTAAAGGCATATGGCTATTTCACACTTTTCCAGCAAGAACTAGAGAACTGTTTGTCTAACCTGCCACTGGAACAGGAGAGAAACATCACTCTACTCTAGCGATTTGCGGTCATAAACCATTATGACGAGTGCGCACGCGTCGGTCCAAAATGCAAATATTATTACCCAGGTCTTCATGGTCCAGTGGATTGCTTTCAACAGGTTTAGTGGTGCAGTGGTTAGATCATGTGCTTGTAGTACGGCGCGCCGAGTTCGATTCCAGTGGCAAGAAAAGTTTTTTTTATTTCTTTTAAAGTTATGTTTTAATGCTTTTTTCTTCATTTTAGGCATGCCTTGGGTTTTGAATAGCTTTTGCTGGTTGTGCCCCCGTAGCGAGCGGAGGGCCATGCGTTAAGTGGGAAATATGAGACATTATAAAATAGTAAACAAACGCTTTAAGTTCCGCCCAGTTGTTATAATGGTAACCGCAGATCGCTATAGGCGAGTAGAAAGATCATCTTCCAACAGGATGGAGCTTCACCTCACAATGTAGTGGCTCCCAGAAATCCCTTAAATCAAAAGTTCAATAAATGGATTAGATTTGACGCCGATGGATGCGATTTCTGGGGAACTCTAAAAGATCGGGTGGATGCCTATGCTATTAAAAGCATTCAGCTTTTAGAAAACCTCATTAGAAATGATTAAAATTTTAATTAAAATCTATTGACGACGAATTGAAACGATTAAGAAGAACATATATTAAATGTGTGAAAAAAAATGGCGGCCCAGTTGAGCAATTTAAAATATAAATGTATAAATTTTAGTTTCATGTTTTGTTGAAATTCAACCAGAAAATAATTTTTGTTTCTTTTCACTATAAAGTATATTTTTTACGTCCGTTTGCCGTAAAGGTGATAATTAGTGTTTTTGAGTTATAGCCGCCTAATACAAAGCAACCTAAGGCCTGGAACCTACAGTCTTGATTATTGAATGTAACCGCTTGGTTGAAATGCGATTATTTCGAAAACTATATTATACATAAAATATATAGAATTTTGAAGAAATTCTGGGCCTACAGGGTATTCGATTTAACAAATATAAATTTGACCTGTCATGCGTTTCTGCAACAAATTGTACGAAAGAAAATATATAAATCCTGCAAAAAGTTTACATTAACCTCTAAAACATTTTTTGCCAAGAACAGAAGAATTAAAGGGAGATGACATTATGAATTATCACCCGGTACATACACCATACATACTGCGTGACAAAAATTGCTCGAGGTTTGGGATGAATACAAGAACTATCTGTTTATACTCACAATTGCTAGTACAATTTTTGAAGACAGCAATTAGCAACCTTCTTCGAATTATCAGAAAATGCTATTAAATCTGATTCGTAATTATTTCGGACGATTCTCATATCACCATTTAGCAAACAAACGTATAAGGTAGGTGTTAGATTTCTGGCCTTCAAAGGCCAACTTAAAAAATATTGCTTCATTTCTTCAAAATATTAAATCCTCCCCAATTTTCGGGTGGTAATGAAACATTTAAAAAAAATCATAATATACTGATTGCCGCTACAGCAAACAATTTTGTTTAGTAGGCCAGCAGCCACATAAAATACCCAAAATATATTTTTAAAAACCCTGCGAAGTAACATTATTTCAACCGCATCTAATTATTGGATCTCACACCTGTTTTCTAAATAGAAATAAAATAGAGCATTGACCGCTATATTTAACAATTATTATGTTATTAAATGTCGTATTACTTTATTTGTATTTCCACGTTAAATCTCGACACGTTTCTAAAAAGCAATCGTGGAACTTCGCTTTAGTATCATATAATAATAGAAAATAAATTAGTGATGATAATATTTATTTACTTTTCAATTTTTACCCTCTTTTTGGCATCTTTGCACATTATCATGATGTGCTCTTGAGTACTGGTGCTTCTTTTTTTCACATCTCGAGACGCTTCTCTCATATTGCTTTTGAGAAATACTTTGCTAGCCCTGTAAACTTTCTCTAGAGTTTTGTCTTTCTTATCTACAATTTCACATGCATATTCAAAACATCTCTTGATTTGTTTCTTACATTCTGTAGTTTTGTGATTAAGTCGTAACCAAGCTACATCCTGAGCGGAATGTATATTTTTTATTCCATCCTTATATAAACTTTCTACTCGCTTTATAAATTGTTTGTCCAGTTTTTCCTGCAATAATTCACTAATATCTTGTTTTAGAATTGCTAACACTATCTCCATTCTATTTCTGCTGTCATTTTTTACAGTAGTAGCAAAAGTCGAGGCTTCATTTTGAATTCTTTCGATTTCCTTTATGGTTTCTGATTTAAGTTCTTCTACAATTATTTCAATTTGCTGCATTTTGGAAATTTAACGCACCTATATAATATTACAGTAATTTTTTAAAAATATATCATTTTGCATCACAGTGTGACATTGACATGTGTGTCCAACAGAGGCTGTGTTCCTTTTTTACTGGCAGTACTGAACCGCTGAAATTTTTGGATGGTAATTTCATAAACGCTGTTAGCATTTTAATGGGCAAATGGCTTGAAAATAAATTTGTGCTGCATTTTGGATCATTACTAATAGGAGCGGTCGGACGATATTCATGAGAGGTTTAATAATTTGTGACGCGATTAGATAATTGCCTAACAACCGCTTTATATGTCTGGTTCACTCAGCTATGTTAATATTTATAGTTGTGTATCGTAGCTACTCTACGTTGATCGAAGGCGCCAGTTAATTTTCTAATACGAATATATCAATGATTATTAAGTTTTAAAATTAGGTAGCAAAATTTAGAAAAATACCCTATCTTAAAATATTGAGAAACCTGAAAAGAAATTGCATAAACTCAACTTGACCTTGACTTCAGCATACCAAAATAAATATAAAAATTCCTAATTAAGCCATTTATTTAAATATTAAATATATTCTCTGACTAACATGGTCAATGCAACATTAATTAGGTCTCAAACCTAATTGAGAGTATGGTATTGCACATAAAATAATAATAAGATACTTTAAAATAAGTATCACTCAGATTCCAAATAACCCTTAATCGTAAGCTCTAAATCGTTGATAATGCCTAGTTCCTTTGTTTTAAACATTCCTAGCCAAAATCTAATTTTTTAAAATACTGACTAAGTAACAGATAATTACAGAACGCCTTAAATA
>MU181926.1:1223918-1237223 GCA_016904865.1 Pissodes strobi | reverse complement strand
TGAGTAAGTATACGTAATACAAAATATTAGCAAGACATTTGCTAACTAAGATAATATTATATACGGTAATGAAGAAAGTCGATATTAATTAATCAAATAACGTTAAGAAACGGTAATAGATACGATAAAGGAGAATAAACGACTAAAAAGGCTATTAAAGGTAGTTTTGAAATATATAATAAACGTCTACATGGCTGGACCAATCAAACTTTTTCTGCTTCCCGTGAAGCTGCACGTGATGCCATGTGGGTCAGCATCATTTCGACAAAAGGGTCTCAAGCTGGCAGGAATAAACCTAAGAAAACTCTCAGGAAGTAGACAGGGTAGAGGAAGGACCCTTGTTAAATCGTAAATAATTTTAACTATCTAATATAGAAACACAAATATATAACATACCTTTCGAAAAAAGTTTCTTCACTTTACATAAAATGCTTTTACGAGATGATATTGCCAATAATACGAGAAAATATTAATGGTAGAGTGCCTGCCAATTTATCTCATGATAAATTAATAATGGTCAAAACTACAACGATAATATCTCGACTACCTACACGTTCATCGCTCGCAAGAAAAAGACCACGTCAATTGCCAAAAGAGATCCTTGACATCCGTCGAGAGAAAGTTAGAAAAAGAGAGACCGTAGACTACGAACACTTCGGAGTTGTACCCGGCGTTACCGGTTGGGTACGTTCCTATATTCCAAAGTATGAAATAGGTTAACGTTTTAAATTTTAAGATATAAATTTTAAATTCAGACTAGTTAATTTCTAATGTAAGGTAAAGATAATATAAACCACAAAAATACAAGTGAAAGGGAAAAAACTATATTTCTGGGCTTGGTAGCATATACAACGCTACACATTTTGTTGGGAAATTTGCAATAATAATGTCTCCCAGAAAAATATGCGATTTTTAAATGCGTTTTCATCATGCAGATTGCAAAAATATTAATTTAGCAAATATTGCGCATGCCAGTATTTGTCATGAGTAGACGTATTCTGGCGAAACGCTTCGTTACCTAACCTGGCTTAACCATCAGGTTTTTGAAATAAATTAAGAGCTGCCGGTCTGTAATAAGACCCAAACAAATTTAATGGAACATTTTCTAGAGCGCTCTAAGCTCGTCCACATTATTTCAGTTTTGAATTGAGAAATTGGTTTCTTATGTCCCACCTAATTTTCGATTGATATTATATTTCGTCTATAATGATGTAAGTCAAGAATTAAAAAAACTGCATCCTTTAATTCCTGTGAACAAAAGGATTCAAGCTATTATGAAATGTGTAATGTCCAATTGTTCTTCGGCAGTGACGGGTTTTTCTGAGATCTCCTCAACCTCAACGCCATTACTATCAGTATTTAAAATACTGACTAAGTAACAGATAATTACAGAACGCCTTAAATAAAGTTTAATCCCCTAAATAAAAACAATTAGAAATTAGTCTCATGGCAGTGATAATATCAGTGGACAGATAAACGGTTAAAATATTGAATGTAATAAATTGACCTGTGAAGAAAATATATAATTAAAGAAGATCTATAGGGGAAGTCGAACTGAGCTCACTTCAGTAACCTGCTAATGAATAAAAATCTAGAGTGGTAGTTATGTAAGACGGTCTACTACCATAAGGCTTACTACAAATTACAGTAAGTGCATAGCATTTGAGTAAGTATACGTAATACAAAATATTAGCAAGACATTTGCTAACTTCTTCTCTTACACTTTTGCAGATTGTATTATATTATTTCTAGAGATTCACGCTGCCAGTTGGTTTTATAAAGATTGATTTCATTGAATTTGTCGTTTTTTCTACAGATGTTAAAAACATTTTCACATATAAAATGACTCGGAATCGACAAGTTGTTTATTTATACATCCTAAGTTTAGAGCTCTTTCTTGTTATTATAACAGATTGTAATGCGATTAGTGGATTGCTTAACAACCGATCCATATGCCTGGTTCACTCAGGGGTGTTAATATTTATAGGTTGGACCAAAGTGCCATTGAAATTAGGGTAGTAAATTTTACAAAAATAACCTATATATAGAGTATTGAGATACCTGAAAAGAAATTGCATAAACTCAACTTGACCTTGACTTCAACATACCAAAATAAACATCAAAGATCCTAATTAAGCTACTTATTTATATATTAAATATATTCTCAGACATACCGTGCACAATGGAAAATGAATTATGCGTCACACTTAATTGAGATTATGGTATCGCACTTAGAATAATAATATGGTTCTTTAAAATAAATATCACCCAAGTTATAAGATCATTGACCAATAATCTTAAGTTCTAAATCATTATTACTCTCTACTTCTTTTTTTCTAATATTCTTAACTAAAGTCTGAATTTTTAAAGTTCTGAATAAGTAACAGATAATCAGAGAACGCCTTAAATAAACACCTTCAATAAAGATTCATCCCCTAAAATTAATTAACGAATAATATCAGTGGCAAATAAGCAGATAAAAAAGAAATATTAAATCAAATAAATTAATAATATTAGCAAGACATTTGCTAACTAAGATATCATATACGGTAATGAAGAAAGTCGGTATTAATTATTGAAATAACGGTAAGAAACGGTAATAGATACGATAAAAGATAATAAGCGATTAGAAGTCATTTAACGGTAAGTTCGATATAAATAAGATAAGTAATTTTATCACCTACAGTAAGGGCGTAGCGTTTAGGAAAATGCACGTAATACCAAAAAGTAAATCCTTACTAACCAAGGTAATATCGTATATGGTAGCCAAGAAATTCGGTATTAGTTAATCAAATAACGATAAAAACGGTAGTAGTTACGATAAAAGATAATAAATGATTAAATATCATGCAACGGTAGTTTTGAAAAAGATAAGATAAGGTAACGGTAAGTAAATTAAGTAATTATAGGGTCTACTTGTATGTTATTGTCATATGGTCATACGGAAGTGGAATTCACCGGCAGTGGTTGGTGGCTATTCGCTAACTCATATGGCTACTTGGCTGGCCCCAATTGCTTCCTGTGAAGCTGCATGTCACGACATGTGAATCAGCATCACTTCGACCAAAGGTGTCTCAAACTGGTAAGAATGAACCTGGAAGAACTCTCAAACTAGCGAAAGACCGGGGGAAGGACCCTAGTTAAATTAAACATAATTTTAACTATCAAATATAGAAACATATAGATATATAATTTTTTTTTTAAAGTGTAGCATCACTACATAAAATATATTTATGAGGCGATTTGCCGATAATACGATAAAATATTAATGGCAGAGTGCTAGCCAATTTATTTAGGATAAATTAATAAGAATAGTAGATATGATGGTCAAAATTACAACGATGATATCTCGACTTCGAAAACTTGTCTTTCTTCTCCCTCCCCGACCACGTTAATTGACGTGATATCTTAGACATACGTCAAAATAACGTTCGAAAATGAGGGACGACTACGAACCCTTCGAAACTGTTAATAAATTAGTTAATTATGTTGGGGTTTGGAACCTTCGGCAACATGCACTAAAACAGAGTTTTATCCACAATACCGAAACAGAATTTTTGCCCTCGACGAGCGTTTCGCTAACCATGCATCATCAGGAGATGATTAAGTCTTAATCATCTCCTGATGATGCTAACATGGTTAGCGAAACGCGCGTCGAGTGCAAAAATTCTGTTCCGGCATTGTGGATTAAACTCTGTTTTAGTAATTAGTTAATGTTTTAAATTTTAAGATATAAATTCTAAGTTCAGAATAGGTGTGTTAAGTTCTAATGTAAGGTAAAGAAAATATCAACCAAACAAATTTACCAGTGAAAGGGTAGAAACTACATTTCTGAGTTGGGTAGCATTTACAACGCTACAAGATACTTCTTCAAGTGCTGTTTCTAAATATGAAGTAATTTTGTAACTGAAAAAAAAACTCACTTTCTTCACTCACTTTGTCATACTTAGGTATCACTCTGCTATCACTTCAAGGAAAGTAAACTAATTCAAATATTTATAATAATAATTATCCAGTTCAATTACTCACTATCCTTTCTTTAAATATAATCACTACTGTAAAGTATAATTTTAAGTAACATCAAGTGTTTTGTGTATTTCACTGTTATAAATTAATTATTATTATTAATTATTAGACGAAATCAAATTTCAAACCGCTGTAACAACAAACACATGAAGAGATCTCGCAAGTAATCTCCTCAGGAATGGAAGCATACATCCCAAATTCCATCAAGTTACCGTTAAAAGTAAAGCCCTGATTCGACAGAAGATGCGAAAGAGCTGTAGATAGGCAACAGCAAACCCACAAGTACTGACAGCAAAATTAGATAGCTGAAAATCGCAATTATTTTGTCGAAGCGAAAACGAATGCAAACGTGTGATCAACGAAACTAAGGAAAAACACAATCAAAGGATCAAGAATAAACTTTTGTAATGCCCCAGTGGCTCCAGGATTTTCTGGTCGGTAGCAAAGGCAGTAAATAATAACTTTACAAAAACGTCTCTCCCACCTTTGACGGACGAACGTGGCATCACGACGACTACAGCCAAGGAAAAAGCAAATATGCTCGCCAAAATGTTTTCATCGCACTCTACCTTAGACGTCCCCCAAGGCAAGGTTCTCCCTACCACATCGAACCTCAACACTACTATGGCAGTAGTCAAGTTTCATCACCGTGATATTCGTAAAATTTTTAAAGAACTAGATACGCAAAGGGCATCAGGCGAGTGCAACGTGTTCCAAAAAGGGCAAAAAACCACGCCCTCAAACTATCGCCATATTGCCTTGCTTCCAACAATCCCCAAAGTCATGCAACGTGTAGTCAATCAGCAACTACTCAAGTACCTCGAGAACAACAGAATAATCAGCGATAATCAATACGGCTTTCGCAAAGAGAGATCAATAGGAGATATATTGGCCTATGTCACTCATATATGGAGTTGGTCAATTGAGAACCACGGAGAGTCTCGAGCGATTCCGTTAAATATTTCGAAAGCATTCGACAGAGTTTGGCATGACGGACTGCTCAACAAACTGCCAGCCTCTCTCTCTGCAGCTGACTTGCCAGTTTCCTTAAGAGCCGATCTCTGCACGTTGCAGTTGATGGACACATCTCAGACACATTCTCCATTAACGCGGGCGTGCCTCAGGGCGCAATGTTTTCGCCAACTCCGTTCCTCATCTATATTAATGACCTGCTGACCGAAACGAATAATCTTGTTTACATTTTTGCAGATGACAGTAGCCTTGTCTCCCACTTTTGATCAGAAAAATCTTTGCCAGCGACTGAGACTTATCATCGCAGACAGGATCAGCAAGGCCTGGAGAAAGTTCAAACTTGGGGCGATAGAAATTTGCTCCAGTTTAATGCAGCAAAGACCCAAGCAGCCACGTTTACCAAGAGTACCATTACGGTGGGCCTTGACATCATTATGGCAGGATCAACCATTCCTTCATCCTCGTCAATCGGACTGCTGGGTATCTCGGTCAATAGCAATATGTCCTGGCATGACCACGTTGCTAACATCGCAAAGTCAGCCTTCCAGAAGCTTGGTGCGCAATTTCGCCACAAAAAACTGTACACATCGCAGCAGTTGCTCTTGCTCTATAAAGCGCAAATAAGACCGTGCTTACACATCTGGCGTACCGCTCCAAAGCACACCCTAAAGCTGCTGGATTCCATTCAAAAGAGAGCTGTGCGTCTCGTCGGCTACCCGGAGTTGACCCGGAATCTGGATATTCTGGAACACCGCAGACATGTGGTCAAGATGTCCCTGTTTTACAGATAGTTTCACGGTAGATGTTCCTAGGATTTGGCCTGCCTCATCCGCCCCTAGCAACGCCTGTCAGACAGTCACGACAGATGGCAAGAGCGCACCAGTTCGTCGTACAACTGGAAACACCTAGAACATCGCTTTATAGGAGCTCCTTTGTATGTCGCACTACATCATTGTGGAACTCATTCCCGGGACATCTGTTTCCCCCTAATTACAACCTACAACTATTCAAGAACCGTATCAATCAACATCTTCGGGCACACACCGCTCGTCGAGCGCCATATGATCTCCCTTTAGTGTGTGTGTGTGCCACTGCCATAAAAAATGGTAATACCCCGATCTTCGTCTTCACCTATCTATCCATTTCATTTATTATCTTTTAGTGTTCCAAAAGGAAAGTAATTAGTAAGTATAGTTGATTTGGATTAATTGGGCTGGTTTTGATTTTTTTTGTAATTGGTTTAAATTATATTTTATTATTTATATTTCTTTGCAAAGCCGGCACGAGTTCAAAATAACATTTTACGGATTTTCTGACTCATACCATCTACAAGTTGGCGGTACCTTTTAAAAGAAAAGTGCAAGCTGTGAGCTTTTTTACTAGTCTGGATGAATCAAAGCTTAACCAAGTCATTCAAACCAAACCAAAACTAACCCAGTATAATCATCTCATCTCATTATTTTTTCTGATTTTCACTAAACAAAATTAACCCAAGCTAATCAAAGCTAATCCAAGCTAGGTGTATATAACCGAAACTAGCCTAAATTGGCCGAAACTACTCAAATTTAACTAAAACTCGCCCAAACTAATTCGTATCAGGAAGGTAAAAAATAAATGTGTCGTTCTCGACCAAAAATTATGAAGTTTAGGCTATATACTTAAAAATAGGATTATTTTCTTTCAATAATAAGATCAACGCTAATTTTATTAATTTTGAAACAATCTGTAGTTTTTTATTTTTTGACGTTTAAACATTTTGTTAGATACTCTCGTTAATCGAACTCGTATTAACCAATAAAAGTATATACGAAGTTTAAAAAGAGCATTAATTTTGGTCACCTCCAGCAAAATGTATAAACTTTGAACTTAGATCACCCTTTTAATATCCTAACCATTTAAGATATAGTTTACTTTTCATTGAACCGAAGAGGGATATTTATAATTCTAATATTACCTGAAACCTGGACATATCTTTCCCAACATTTTGAATAAACTTAAATATGTTCAAAATAAATTTCCAAGAGATACTGTCCGGGGAATTAAGAAAGCATAGAAAGCATAGAAAATTTGACGATAATATATCTTTTTGAAGAAATCTCTAAGGGTTTCTGGTAGAGAGTTTAATCAAAATATATTGCAGGATGCGGCCATCGAATTTAGAATTTGCCCTAGGATGCTAAACCGTAGAAGTTTTTAATTTCTTGAATATTCGACTGAAAAGAGTTGTATCTTTGTAGAACTCCTTTTATACTATCGAATAAATACTCCAGGTAACTGTAGAGTTCTGTATTAATTTTTATTATAATACAGCAGATGGTAAAGCTACATGATGTATATTCTTATAATCTACGTACACGTAACAATGTTACTCAGTCTTGTATTCTCTCTCTATATATCCTATATTGGTATAGGTTCACAAATCGGTCGTGTATCAAAACATTGCACTGACGAGGTTGACTAAACAAGGTTTTAACAGGTATCGCGTTCATTCAAGCTAAACAATAACACTACGTGAACTACGTAATGTAAATAACCTTCGTTTAGACCTCGGGCTAGTCGGGATGTTTTAAAGATCTAATGTGTGAAATACCGAGTGTTTCTTGATACACTACACCTCCCCTCTTTTGTGAATGCTCATCGTTTTTGTTATTGCAAAAACGTGGACATTCGAATAAACCTAATTAATACATTACATTTTGGAGCATCTGAAAGCTAAACTATACAATGTTATATGTAGTTTTATGCGATTACATAATAATAACAATGATGAATGAAACGTTGGAATGTTTATATATCTTGCTGTTATGTATCTAATTGCTTGACTGGTAAAATACCAACATTGCATGCTTTTCTTTAAATTTCAGTAATAATGAATATTTTTAATCAATCTGCTGGATATTTTTCTCTTGACTGCTAAAATATTTATATAGTATAGACTTTTTTTTTTGCTTGGCTGGCCAGCCCAAAAGCAAAGAATAATTAAAATTCTAATATACGTAAAAGTAGAAAAATATATACATAAAGTTGAAATATATACGTATTAAAGTAGTAAGAAAATTACATTATACCCTATACATACGTTACACGAAATATACATTGTGTTATAATATGTTATTTTAATGCGCTACACTTGTCTAATGTTTTGTCACTCGCGTAAGTGTTCTTCGGCAATGCTTAAAACTAATTTACAAAAAAAAAAAGTATTGAGATTGAGCTTATAGGTTCGCAAACGGTTGCATTCGATTTTTATGTACAGTTTGTTTTTTACGCGTTGCGTCTTCTATTGTACAATTTACTCCCCATATACTCGTTATTGAGAAAGGACCTTTGTACCAAGGATCAAATTTTGTTCGGTTTTCGTTGTTTATTACGACTAGATCACCGGGTTTAAGCTGTAATTGATTAACTTTTTTATCGTATGTCAGTTTACGCAGCTCTTTAGCTTTTGAGATATACTGTTGAGCGCGAATGTTTGTTGCTTGTATCAGGTGTCGAACTTCCTGGTAATAAGCGTCCTACGATGTGGACGGTTCAATTTTCTCTCCTAACAAATTTTCAAGCCTTTTCGCTTTATTTAATTGACATTTGACACAATTTCTTACATAATTTGCTACATCTCTTGACATTCGTTTCCAACGATACTTGGTTCTCAATTTTTTGAGTAGTTTCTTCTGTCCACAGTGTCCTCCCATAAGTGGATCATCGTGGAGTTGTCTAATTAAGTTTATTTTCTCGTCGCGACTCGAGATAACAATCGGATCCTTATATAAAATAATATTTATATTCTTCAACACCTTATTTCCTATTTCTTTTAATTTATTTATTGTGCACATTTTAAATATTTGGTCGTCTGCTTTTAGCTTGACCTTATCAATCCCATGATCGCTAGCCATTGATTCGAGCTTAGACAATATTGTCGCTAGAGACATATTGCCATTAGTGATCATAATTTTATTTTCGTAATTTTCGGCGTTGGATCGACCTTTTCTCCTCAAGACTATCCTAAGATAGTTGGGCTTATTGTCGAATTTTACCATAGGTAGTTTAATTATACTGAAATTATCTAGGGTTTCTAGAATTTTAAGTTCTGGAATATGAACTTTTGGCTTTTCGATAATTTTTGTTTCTACTTTATTATCTTTCCTTGACATTGCTCTCGTTATTGCTAATACTTGTACGGACTTATTGGCTACTTCTTTTAATTCGTCTACGCTGATTCTGGACAAGGCGTCTGCTCCCACATTGTCTTTCCCTTTTATGTAGTTTACTTTAAAGTCGAACTCTTCTAAATCGAGTCTCATTCCGGTCAATTTTGACGATGGATTTTTCATTGCAAATAGGTAAACAAGTGGTTTGTGGTCGGACTTGACTAGGAATGTCTTACCGTATAAATAAGCTCTGAAATGATTTATTGCCCAATGTATAGCGGCTAGTTCTTTCTCTATTGTTGCCTTATTTGCTTCACCTTTCGTAAATGCTCTAGAGGCGTATGCAATGGGTAGATATTCTCCCTTGAAGTTCTGCGATAGAACTGCTCCACATGCCTCTTTCGATGCGTCCGTAGTCAAAATGAATTCTTTACTAAAGTCGTGGTACTGTAGGATTTTTGGGTCTATTAGAGCGGCTTTTAAAGTGTTAAATGCAATTTGGCACTCCTGTGACCAGCTAAATGGAACATTTTTCTTGGTAAGCATATTTAACGGCCTTGCAATGTGTGCAAAGTCGGGAATGAATCTACGGTAGTAGTTACAGAATGCAATAAAACGTTTTGCTTCGTCGGCATTCTTCGGGGTTGGATATTTGTTTATTATATCGTATTTAGAGTCGTCTGGTAAGATGCCTGCGCTTGTGATTTTGTGTCCTAAATATGTTACTTCGTTTCGAAAGAATGTACATTTTTCTGGATTTAATTTTAAGTTGTGTTTCCTGCATGTCTCAAAAACGCTTTTTAGATTTTTAAGGTGGTGGTTTTTCGAGCAACCTAGTCGTCCATATACAGAAAAGCTTTTTCAGGTGTAATGCCTGCGAATGCGATATTCATCATTCTCTGAAAGCTATTAGTGCTAACTTTTAAACCGAATGGTAGTCTGGTGAATCTGAAAATTCCTGTATCCGTGCTGAAAGTAGTGACGTCTCTGGATTTTTCTTCCAGCGGAATCTGATGAAAGCCTGCTTTCAGATCTAGGGTTGAAAAAATTTGGCTCTTCCTAGTTGATCTAATATGTCGTCTATTCTAGGTAAAGGGAATTTATCAGCCACTAGTTTATTTTGATTTATAACCCGAAAATCTACGCAAAGTCTCCACGTTTTTTTGTCATTTGGTGATTTCTTTGGAACGAGTAATATCGGGCTGTTGTATTCCGCTGTTGATGCTTCAATAATTTTGTCTTGTAGCATTTCTTGCACTTGATTGTTTATTTCGTCTTTTTGAGCATGCGGTATTCTATAGTTCTTGATGTACACAGGATTTTGGTCTGTCAATTTTAATTTTTGTTTATAGAAGTTATTTGCTGTTAATTTGTCTGTACTTAGAGCAAAAATGTCGGAAAATTCTTTACATGGAGCAATGGTTTCAGTTTTTGCTAAGTCTGGTATCTGCTTGTTTAATTCCTGTTGTAAAACTGATTCTCTATTTTCTATTGTCGTATTTATGTTGTAAATCTGATAGTTTTCTAAACTTTCTGTTTCTATGTCTTCGCTTTTTATTGTGACACTTTCGAGCGTTGTGTTTAAAATTCTCACAAAAGGACTTTCTTCAGACACGATTGAGGATGCTATAAAAACACCTGGGGACATTTCTTTGTTTAAAACCACTGAACTTCCTTTTAGGCGTTTCAGATTTTTTATTTTTCTTATTATTTCACATCTTGGAGGAATTGTGAGGGCCTGATGGGCCTGAGTGGATGGGTAAGTTGACGAACCGATTTCCAATTTGTACGGCTATCGTCCAATTGGCATAATCTAGGTGACATTGATTTTTTGCTATGAAATCTCTACCTAGGATTCCGTCTGCGGGAATAGGAAAGTTGTCGTTGACTACATAAAATTTGTGACTTACTTGATATTCTCCGAAGCAAAGTTTTGTTTTTGTAGTACCTATTGCCGCTGTCGCACCATCTGTGACTCCTTTTATTTTGCGGACTTCGGTTTTGTTTATTACTTGCAGTGGGTTTATTTTCTTTCTTTTGAAAATCGATATATCTACACCAGTGTCTATAAGAAGTACAATCTTGTCGTTTCCGGTCATCTCTGAGTTAATAGCTACAAAGTTCGAAAGTGTGAGGTCCAAATTAAAGATATTTACGACCCCCTTTCTGGACCTATCTGAGGGTCGTCGGAGTTTTCCGTGTTGTCTACTATTGCCAGCTGCCTTACGTATCCGCCGTTTCCTCTAGGCATATACTGCTGGTTTCCTCTGGCTCTATTCGCATAATGGTTGGCTCTGCCTCTGTAGGTATGACCATTTCTGTTGTGATTCTGTTGTGTTCTCCAGTTATTGTCTTGTCCGTTGTACTGTGCGTTATTTGGACGATAATTACCTCGATAATTACCTCTATTGCCTCTTCTAAATGGCATGGCGTTTCTGATTGGGTAAAGTGGTCTTGTGTATAGCACTGAGTTTGTTGGTGTCTCGTCGTTTATATTTAAGAACTTAGATAATGCCTCTTGGTAGTTGCTGAATGTTCCGGCTTCCATGACCAATTTAGCTTTTTCAGAGGTTGAATTCGTTATTAGGGCCTTAACTGTTGCGTTTGTAGAGTAGGTTTCGGCTACTGCTACCGGGACTCCTTCGTGGATGTATGCTCTCTTTAGCTTTTGTGCCAGGTCTTCGATCTCTGTGGCAAACCTAGATTTATCTTTGTTACTCTGTTTGAGGCCAAATAGATTTGCACTGGTCATTTGTGAGCTTTCTATCCTAATTCCTGCTTTAAGGTTGTCTATTATTGAAGTTAGGGTGTCACGCTTCTACTAGGTCTCTGGCTTTCCCAATTAGTCTTGTCTTTATGTAGGCTACTGCATTGGCTTCGTGGTTTTCGGCATTTACTTGTAGTGTAAGGGCGTCAATGACGGTCTGTAATTTGTCGGGTGAGCCATCGAACTCTGCTGGGAAAATTTTGCTTGCTAAATTGAAAAATTCAGCGTTTGTCATAGCCATTTTTCAATCTGTTTGCGTATCCTCTTCTGATTCTGCTTCTTCTATGTCCTCTTCCAATATTTCAGGGTCAATATATTCTATACACGAGGTAGGAATCTTATATAGGGCCTTCAACACTTGATACGCTCTTATTACTTTGTCCCTTATTGAAGTGAAAAGTTTTTTTAACTATAAGTACTTGCTCATCGCTTAGGGTTTTGTAAACTGAACGAACAACTTTGATAAATTTATTGTACAAGTTTAGTAAGTTATCACGAATTTCTGTTTTAATGCTTTCCGCTTTCGGAGTCTGTTTTTTAAGAATTCCCTTTGATTCATTGATAATAGCAATTTTTATGTCCTGTATCCCGGACAAGGTCCCTTCCCACTTTATATCGTTCATAAAATAAAATTACTAGTATTGCGGGGATACTATGACTTATGAGGTAAAATGGTTAAATAGGTAAAATACTGTGCAAAAATGGAGCAAAAATAAAATCAATAAAATCTATACGTAATGTTACAGTCGTATGGATCCCCCAATAAATAGTCATAGGGTAATGGTATAACTATCATATGTGTAAAATAAATCGTAATAATAATCGTTATCGGAGATAATAATAGTGATAATACATAATATAGATTATAGTAAGGATATGGTAAAACACTGCTAATAAAAAAAATGGATCTCCTCTGCTAATAATAAATAGTAAAAAAAATAATACGCAGAATAAAAATGTAAAATCGTAAAATAAAATAGTTCACTGTTCAATAGTCACGCAATCACTTAGATTTTTCAAAAAAATGTCTTACTCATCCGCAACTGCTGTCCTTTTGGGCTGCCTGCGTTCTGATGACCATACTTCGAGATAGCTGTCGCTTCACCCCCTTCCGGTAAGCTGCTCTTAGCTTTAAGAATAGGACTGCCATAGCTGCTGTCACCAAAGCGTACATCGCTATTCTCATGTCCATCGGCATCCTGATTTCATCCTGCTCTACTATGAAGTTGGAGTTCACCACACCAGTATCGGTGACCTCCGCTTGCTTAGAGTTGGATGTACCCATATTACACAGGATTCACCGCCGCACATTTAAAACTCACGACACACGTTGCGAATGGCAGGGTTATTTATTTATTTATTTATTTATTTATTTATTTATTTATTTATTTA
>MU181926.1:1210624-1223908 GCA_016904865.1 Pissodes strobi | reverse complement strand
TATTTATTTATTTATTTATTTATTTATTTATTTATTTATTTATTTATAAATAGATGCCTTATGATACTTGATATTTGACCTAAAACTAATAACAAACTTAACAATATATACATATTTACAAATAAATACCTATATACTACCGACTAAGGTGGTACCTAACAAGCGTCCACCTGAACCTAAGATAATTAAATAACTGACATGACAAATTTTTAACTAAATGATTATTCTAACACTGCACTTTTTGTATTCTTCGGCTTCATGCAGTCCTTCCTGGGTTGGGGGGGGGGGGGGGGGCGTCCTAGTGTCCTAGTCCTTGTTCCTGAGTTATAGCATCACCTCGTGGATTACTTTGTGGATTTTCCTGAACGGCATCTCTTCTATTGTTAGTGTCCCAATGTTCCTGGTTAGTTCCTGTGTCCTCGTCGTGTACCTGAAGAACTTCGTGGCTTGTTCCTGCAGTCTCTGTCCCAGTGGCCTTGTTCCGGATTCTCTGTACAGTGTCCTCGTTGTCTTGAAGTCTTCCCATCTGTAGTTCATGATTGTGCGTAGCATCTTCCGTTCCAGCGTGTGTAGCTTCTCCTGGTGGGTCTTGGCTGCGGAGCTCCAAACCGGTGCTGCGTACATGATGATTGGCCTAACGTATGCGTTGTACAGTCTGATCTTGATGTCTTTGTCCAGCCTTGACTGCGGCGAGATGTATGGGAAGATTATGTTTGCTGCTATTCCTGCTTTCCTCCTGGTTCCTTGTATGTGGTCCTTGAATGTCAGCTTCCTGTCCAGTGTGACTCCTAGGTACTTGACTGTGTTCGTGTCCTCGATTCTTGTCCCGTTGATCGTGATGTGTGTCCTTGTCCTCCTGTTCTTCTGGTTGAAGTTGATTAGCTGCGTTTTGGTCTCGTTTATCTACAACTTCCACTTCTTGAAGTATTCTGCTATCATCCTGACGTGTTGTTCTATTCGTTGCGTTGCTGCCATCTGCTGTGTGGATGATGTGAATACTGCTACGTCGTCTGCGAAGAGTGCTATCTGGTTGTTTTGCTTCCTGGGTACGTCGTTGATGTAGATGTTGAACAGCGTCGGCGATATCACGCTTCCTTGGGGGAGTCCTTGCCTTATTGTCCTTGTCCTTGATTCTGTCCTGTTGATCAGTGTTGTTGTTGTCCTGTCCTTTAGGTAGCTCATGATGGTCTTCGTGATTGCTGGTGCGATTCCTGCTTCGTGCATCTTGGTTGCCATGGCTTCTCTCCATACTGTGTCGTAGGCTTTCTCTAGGTCCAGTAGTGCCGCTGTTGTCGTCTTCTTGGTATTGTTTGCTATCATTGCGTGGTCCACTATCCTGGCAAGTTGCATGGCTGTTGATTTCCCCTGCTGGAATCCGAATTGTTCCGGGATGATGACTTCTAGTCTTTGGAGCTCCGTGTTGATCCTCTTGTTTAGCACTCTTTCGTATATCTTTCCTAGCGTGGGTAGTAGTGATATCGGCCTGTACGACGCTGTTTGTGTCCTGTCCTTTCCTGGTTTGGGGATGACGATAATCCTGGCTGTTTTCCATGCCCTCGGGAAGTAGTGTAGTCTTATTGCTGCGTTGATGATGTACGTCAGCTGGACAATGGCTTTGTTTGGCAGGAACTTGGCATCCTTCATGACTATTCCGTCCACTCCTGGTGCTTTGTATGGCCTCGCTCTCTTGATGATCCTCTTCAGTTCCCGGGGGCTGGTGATTATCCTGTCCGTGTCCTGCGGCGGCAGTGCTTCGATCGCGTCTATTGTCCTCTGAACTCTTCTTCGTGTTCTGTCGTCTGATATGTTCTCTGTTAGGCTGCTGATGTTTGCGAAATATTCCATGAATGCCTCCGCCTTCTCTGCCTTGTCTGTGATGATGTTTTCCACTCCGCCTCTCGTCACTTTGATCGGTGGGACTGTCCATGGGGTCTTGCTGCTCTTCATCCTCTTGATGTGTTTCCATACGTTGTTTTCACGGCTGGCGGCTATGATTCGGTTGTTCCAGGCCTCGTTGTTGTGTGAATCTAGCATGGCTCGGGTTACTTCGCATTCCTCCAGGTAGGCTCTCCTGTCGTTCGGGTCACGTGTCCGTTGGTATGTCCTGCGGAGTTGGTTTCTTCTCGCGATCTGGTCTTGTACTTCTTGTGGTGGTTTGCCTAACTTCAGTTCTGTGTTCTTCGGGACGTGGTGCTCCTTGGCGACGCTTATTATCCTGGTTATGGTTCCTATGGCTTCCTCTATTTTTTCAGGGGTGTCCAGTTCCCGATTTATCCTTAGTTCCGTGTTGATCTCTCTCCTGAAGTTTGTCCAGTCGGCGTTCCTGTAGTTGTACGTGACTCTAGGTGCTGCGAGGGCTGGCTGATGTCTGATTTCGAACATAACTGGCAGGTGATCGGACTGCAGTTCTGTCATGGTCGTCGCTGTGGCGATGATCCCTCGGGCTATTCCAATGTCCAGTGTGGCGTCGGCTACGTGGTATCGTGCGATCCTTGTCCTTCTGTCCGGGATTACTAGGTTTGCGTCGTTCCTGTCGATCCAGTTCCTGAGTCGTGTTCCTGTCCTGTTGTCCGTGCTGTTGTTCCACGAGGTATGCTTGGCGTTTAGGTCTCCTATTAGCAGTGTTTTCGGGTGGTTGAGTAGTCCTTCTAGTTCGTTCTCGTCTAGGGCTTGGTTTGGCTTGTTGTATGCTGAGATGATCTTCAGGTGGTTCGTTGTTATCGCCACTGTCTCTATACTGATTGTGTCTGTTGCCTGCTCTTCGAATTGGATGTTTCTCTTCACGTATAGTGCTACTCCTCCATACGGTTCCTGGTTTGACCTGTTCTTGTACATCATCTCGAATCCTATGATGCCTGGTGGGTGATCCTTTACTTTTGTTTCATTGACACTCAGTATGTCTGGCGTTGTCCTGGCGACGAGTTCTCTGAGCTGGCTGATTTTGCCCCTTATTCCGTTGATGTTTATGTGTAGAATCTTCATTGGTTTATTTCGCTCCATAGGTCATCAATACTTGCATTCGCTCCCACGGGGTGGTGGCTGCTGACAGTTCTGTTTTCAGTTTCCTGATTTGTTGGACTAGTTCCTTGATATTGAACAGCTTGTTGAAATCTTCTATTTCCCTGAGTAGCGTGTTCATGTCGTCCTGTCCTGCATTTTGGGCTGGTGCTTGGCTTCTGGGGGTCGTCGGCTCGACGGCGACGGCTTCCGTGGCTTGGGTGGTTGGGGCGGGTTGGCGTGGCCGGAGGGCGGGAAATGCTTCCTGCTGTTGTTGTCCGCGCATCGCTTGACTGTAGTTGACTCCTTCTCTTCTGTGGCTGGGCTTCGTGATTGTTCGCTGTTGTTGTTGCTGCCTTGGCGTTGTTCTTCCTTGGTATTCCTTGAGTGCTTTGCATCCCCTGAAATTGGCTGCGTGTTCTCCGTTGCAGTTCGCACACTTGAGCGGTACTTGGTCCTCGTTTTGTCCTCGTTTTCTTGTGCATTCACTGGCCTTGTGTTCGCCTGCGCATTTCACGCATCTTGGTCTCTGCCGGCACATCGATGAACCGTGGCCGAATTCCTGGCACCTGTAGCACTGGGAGTAGTTGACCGTTTTGAAGTATGTCTCCCACTTGATGACTGAATTCTCAACCGTCTTGGTCCTCTTGATTTGGCCTATGTTCGCCTCCTTCTTCGCAGTGACTAGGTAGGAATGGCTTTGTCCTTTTCGCGACTTCATGGGTACGCAGCTTATGATATCTTTGTGTTCCGTCCTGAGCTTGTCCGTGATTTGGTCAGCGTTTAGTCCTGGGGGTCCCTTGAACACCACCTTCTTGATCCTTTCACCGCGTGGCTTGTACGTGAAAAATTCGATGCTCTCGTCCATTTCCAGGTGTCCTGTGAGTAGCATATGGTCTTCTTCTTTATTCGTGAATATCTTCACATTCTTGGGGTTATACTTCATCATGAAGTCGCTGTGCTTCAGGATGAGCTTGATTTGTCGTCGGCATTCTTCGTAGTTTACTTTTGATGTGATTACGATCGGCGGCGGTCTTGCGGCAGGCTTGGTCGGGGTTGCGGTCTCCATTTCTTCTTCCACTTCTAGTACTCCGAAGCGGTTGCACGTTGGCAGTAGCATCTCGTGTACTACTTCTCCTCTGGTTGATATCTCACCCAGCTTGACCATTTTACTTGATTGGCTCATGTCGTCTTCCTTGGGGGTTTGCAGTGGCCTCTTGACTGTCGGGGCCATGGGTTTGCCAGCCGCTTTTGGCGGCTCGCGATTCTTCTCGAAAGTGTTACTCCCTATGCTCGACGCGCGTAGGTTTCACACTTTCTCCTGAAAGAGAAGGCTGAAAATACACGAAAATATTAGTAAAATATGTACACTGAACTAACCTGAATGATACACTATGCGTGGTACGCAAAATCTTGACTAAACGTTTACAGAACGTTTGGCGTCGCTTCCGCTCGACCGCTGTTAGGCCGCGTCTCGCTTGGCTTGGCTTCGCTTCTGTTTTATGGTTTCGTCGAATCGCTCTAGAATCGCAGTCCTTGGAAATTTGGCTAGCTTCGTTTCGCAACTTCGCTTGGGCTTGGCTATTATGGCTTCGCTTGATGCTTATGGCTTGACGTGGCTTCGCTTCAACTTCTTGAGACTTGGAGAGAAAAGCTTCTTTTACAACACCGATCTGTACAGGTCGGCTGCTCGAGAAAGACTGGATGGCAGGGTCGCCATGTAGAACTCCTTTTATACTATCGAATAAATACTCCAGGTAACTGTAGAGTTCTGTATTAACTTTTATTATAATACATCAGATGGTAAAGCTACATGATGTATATTCTTATAATCTACGTACACGTAACAATGTTACTCAGTCTTGTATTCTCTCTCTATATATCCTATATTGGTATAGGTTCACGGCTCGGTCGTGTATCAAAACATTGCACTGACGAGGTTGACTAAACAAGGTTTTAACCTTAGCCTTGCCGACCGTGTCAGGTATCGCGTTCATTCAAGCTAAACAATAACACTACGTGAACTGCGTAATGTAAATAACCTTCGTCTAGACCTCGGGCTAGTCGGGATGTTCTAAAGATCTAATTTGTGAAATACCGAGTGTTTCTTGATACACTACATCTTTTATCTCCACCCGAAATCAAATCAGAGGAGTTTGGAAGAGGTAATTAAAGGACAATTTTGTGAGATGGATAATAACTGGATACCGCTTATCTAAAATGAACCAAACGCCTTTTGAACAATTGGAGAAAAAACAAATTGAATATTTGGAGTCATGCTGCAAATTCATTTTTGAAAATTTTTTTAAACATTTTATTGGAAGAAAATTGTTTTGCTTTAGATAATGTGGTGAGGTCCGTACAGACGAGGAAGTTAAATGTAAAGGTTATTTTTAGGTAATTTATGGCACTTGGTTCCCTATTAAAAAACTAAAAAATAGAGGTAAGTCGCCTCCTTATTTGTCTCTTGGTTCTATATTACAAAACAAATTAAAAACGTTAAATTAATGTAAATAAAACGAAAAGACGTATAGCAAAATATTTATTCTCAAATTATTATAACATAAAAAAACATTTTTCTTCTATTTCGAAATCAATTTCAGAGCCAAAACCTTCCAAGTCTTCTTCAGAATCAGCACCTATTTGTGTATTAATATTGTAAAAACTTCTAAACTCCTTCGGAACTAAAGACGTCAAACTTTGAATATCAGCGGCTTTCTTCTGGGAGATAGGTTTTCCTTTTGGATACAATTTACTCAATTTCGATTCGAAATTTTCAGTTAATTGTTTTAGGTTTACGCCTTTTATCATTTTATCTATTTTTAATTCTTTGTAGTCGTCTTCAGCATTGTGCGAGTATTTAAAAAAAAATGCTATATGGTTTGTCCTTTTCTATCTTTATTACTCGAGTATTAAGGCAATCATCTTTTTCCCCGTCTCAAGTACTTTCCTATTGGAAACAGCCTTTTCGATAGCTTCTGTAGAAGAGAAGTTGTCGGTACACATCTCAGTTACAACAAACTTATTCATTTTTTGCAGTTCTGTTTTGAAGTCCTCCATGGTGTAAACACGTATTTGGTGCTTTATAGCCCGTTCAATTTCGCCAAAATCAGTATCGTTGGGAAAAAAACTGTGTCCAGGTATGAGGCATTAAAAAAAATTGTTTTAAGAGTCTTATGTCCACTAAGGACAGCTTTTAGAAGGATAATGATTGTAATGTTACGGTTCGGCCCGCCGCGTGAATCCGACCACAGTTCTTCAGCACTTGGACTCAATTATTTTTCGATAAATAGTTTTATGCACGACACAACCTCTTGGGTACCTCTGCCAGCTACTCCTTCCTTCCATACAAAACTATGGGGATATTTCTTAAGGCACTGTGAATTCCTTTATTATACACAGATAGTTGTCGCTTATAATATGTTATATTTGTTGGAATCCTTGGCAAACTCAAAACTTTTTGCATGCCATAGCTTATTATCCCATGCGTTTAATTTGCTGCTAAGAAATCTGCCTTCACTGCTTGACGGGCTTCTTTTTCCTTAATTAAATATATAATGTGTAGAGAATTTAGTTCTTGTATTAGAGGCTTACTTAAGCCAATTTGCTGAATATCGCATATATTGCAAGTGTCTTTTACTGGTGGTTTTCTCCGAAGGTTAAAATTTTCACCAAATATTTTTTTGTAAGTGCTCAAACTAACTAATGGATTTTTTCAGACAAGTATAACGAATGCATTTTTCGAACGGATAAATCCTGGCTTAAATATTTTGCATCTGTTCTTTCCCTAGTATATTGGGATATGTACGTCGGAAAAAAACATATGTACAAGTACAGCGTCTTTAGTATTTTCGGATGTTTTATTTTTACCACCTGCCTTTTTGCCTCGTTGATCTTTTAAGTTAACTACCACCACTTTAATTTTTTACCGCAGTATGAATCCTTTTCGTAGAAATTTGATATGTTTTACAAAACATGTCTCGACATACAATTTTGCTTCCTAATATGTAGAATCTCGTATATTTTCTTTATGTACTATTAGGAACTCGTTTTCATTCAATGTCATTAACTAGAATGGTTCCTGTCAAAAATACTGTTTGACTATCATAGGATCCTAAATCCCAAAACTGTTTAAAAAGTTCTTCTCGCTTTACTGCCACTTACCTTTTGTGGACATTTCATTTTACAATTGCATTCGAAATTAACAAGCTCTTCAATACGATTTGTTTTCCAGTAATCGAATAATGAGTTAAATTGGAGTCCTTTATTTTTTTTTTCGCATTTTAAAAGTCTGATCTGGGTAGTTTCTCTTACGACCTTTCTTTGACCTTCTTTGCCCATTTTCCTTTAGCTTTTGTAATTTCTCCTTTTTGCGTATTTCTGCTAGAGAACAATTTTCTTCCGAATCTGAGGAAGTATAGCTGCTAACTTCGAAGTCTGGTATATATTCATGAGAATCGTTGGATGCATCTCTAACATTTTCAGATTCCTAGAAAAATACGAATAATAAGTAAATAATTAACACGTTATTATGTCCCACCCCCAAACCTAAATACATACAAAAAACAAGCCCATTATTAAGGGTCTACTATGTAACTTACAACTATGTAGTTTTCGTTTTGGCAACGATCTTCATCTTCATGAATAATAATATCAGCATCACTAGTTATTTCCTCTACTTGTTCGCATATAATACTTTCATTTTCGTGGTGTACAACGTCTTGGTTAAGAGAGCTATCATTATTACTAGGATCACCAACTTTTTATAATAAAATAATTGCATAAAAAATAAGTTAATTATTAAGTGTGTACTGTGTACAAACTTTCAACTAAGCAGTTTGTGCCTTGGCAAGGATCTTCATGAATAATAATATCACCATCACTTTTCATGTACTTGTTCGCATATAATATTATTTTCGTCGGGTACAACATCTTGGTTAAGACAACTAATCTCGCTGTAGATACTCACATCAATAACGTTAGCAGGTAAAACAGTAACTTTCTATAAAAAAGTAGACGTAAATTTATTTAGGTATTATTAAATACAGGCAGCAGCGTAACTAGCCACCTGACCTGGGGGGGGCCTAGGGTGGGCCTGATATTGTGATATGGATAAAGAATCAAAGTCAGCCTTTTCCTGGGGGGGGGGGGGGGGTAGGGGGGTTTGGGGGGGGTGGCGGGGTTTGGGGGGGGCTAGCGATGTTTGGGAGGGGCCCGGCCCCCCTGTAGTTACGCCGCTGAATACAGGAGGTGCTATAACAAAACATATTTTTGGGGTTGTTGAGAGAGAGAGATAGAGAGGGTTATTCAAAAAAATAAATAAAAATTATCTTCAATTTTAGACGGTTGTTTCAACTGTTTTTGTACGATACTGTTAAGGGGGCTGAAAATCAGACCTCAAATGCTTTTCCCAATCGTGATTTATTCGTTCACTGTATTACTAGTACTAGTACTAAAATTGCAATAAATTTTCAATCCTTAATAGACGGAGCAATGTTCATTGTAACGGAGTCTGCGCCGCTGGCAGCTCTGTCTTTGGTTTGGTTTGTTGAGCACCCCTTTCGGAGGACCAATGACTTTGCTACGAGGCAATTCGCTAGTACACCCCTCTTCCGGCTTTTAGACATAGGCAGAGCTACCATCCTGCTTGTGTTACGCGTTACTCCAGTTTGAGGGGTCTTGTATTCGGGGTGGGAACCTCTAGTATGACGGGCCTGTGCCCCTGGTGAACTATAATCTATGAACAGCTAGAAATGGTCCCACGGCAACATTCAGGCCAACCCGGTGATTAATGTGCGCGCGTTCGGCGATTGCCCGGCACCCGGCTGCCTCAGGCCTTGTATGGTATTTCTTCTGGATAAATATCAATGAAACGGCGCAGGCTACCCTGGTTATGACGTCCGATTCTTCCTCGGGGAGACCAAACGGCCTCTGAACGATTGCCAGGGGTCACCCAAAATGGCGACGGAGAGCCAATACCCGACACGTGTTGATTCAACCAAGAACGGAGCGGAAGTGTCGCTCTCCCTTTCATTTCTTGTCCGTGCTCTAGTCCGTTCACTGGGGTATCATTGCCGCACTTCTTCTTGGATTGCAACATTGCCAGTCGTCCCGCAGGTCCGTAATAAGTTAAATGATAGTTTATTGACAAGTATTGTACAACCTCTTTGAAAGTCGTTGGAAAGCGGTTTCAATAACCACTTCCCTAATCCGGAAGTTGAGTCCCTATTGGAACTGTGACTAACTACTGAGTATTAAATGTACACTGAACGCGGGCTAATTTTTGCATATGAGTGTTTAATAGCTTAGAAGTTTTCGCTGTAACGATTCTGACTTGGCTGTCATCGCCCGGATTGACAGCAATGATCTTTGCAACTTACTAATAGTAGTAGTGGTGTTTCCTCAGATTTGGATGTACTTCACTTGAGACTTTGTTGAAGACTGGATAGGTATTCATTTTGCCATCGGGACCATAAGGTAATAATACTTGGGATAATTAGTACACTGCTTTTAGATGTTTCGAAATAATTTAATGAAATATTTTTCTCTACATATGTTTCAGCTTGATGAGGCCTTTATCAAGAGTAGTTGTATACTAAAATTTAAAATTGTTATACCCTACTAAACCGCTTTGGCATAGAATTACACAAACACACACCCTCGAGTGTATTGATTTTGGTTACGATCGGTTAATATACAGGGTGTGAAAACAGGAAAAGTTACCGTTTTTTGGCATTTACAGGTCGCAATTTTGAAGATAGCGACTTGACATTTGGCATAGATGTAAAGGTCCACAAGCCCTCGAAGCCTATTGATTTTTGCTACGATCGGTTAATATACAGGGTGTGAAAATAGGAAAAGTTGCCGTTTTTTGGCATTTACAGTTCATAATTTTGAAGATAGCGACTTGACATTTGGCATAGAAGTAGAGGTCCACAAGCCCTCGAAGCCTGTTGATTTTGGCTACGATCGGTTAATATACAGGGTGTGAAAACAGGACAAGTTACCGTTTTATGGCATTTACAGGTCGCAATTTTGAAGATAGCGACTGGAAATTTGGCATAGAGGTAGAGGTTCACAAACACTCGAAGCCTATTGATTTTGGTTACGATCTGTTAATATACAGGGTGTGAAAACAGGACAAGTTACCGTTTTTTGGCATTTTTGTCCGTGTAAACAAGGACCAACTTTTCTTTTTTTCGCTGCCAATTTATAAGTAGAGGTGAAAGTATGTTAGCATTTTTTGTTGACAACATGGTTACCATAGCAATCAATTAATAATATGTATATCACTAATAAAAGATATAGTATGGTACTTAGGATTGTTTATGAAGCTTAAAAAATTGGTTGCTATGGTAATTAAAAAAAAAGGAAAAAATCGTCATAATTCGTCAATCGTACGACTTAGAGATTTGATATTTGGTATTTAGGTAAAGATTTAAAAAAATTAATGATTGACGTTGACCGACTGGTTACCATGGCAACCAATTAGAAATTTATCACGGTAAAATTAGACTAGCGATTGGTAACTCTAATTATAAGGGCTTTCTAATTATAGGCCACGGTACGGATAGGAGCGTGGCAATAATGTGTGACCGAAGGACACAGAAACAAGGCCCGAAGGGCCTCGCGCGTGGCGCAGGCACGAGCGGCCACGCCGCTTGTTAGAAAGCCCCCATTTATAATATGGGCTTTCTATAGGGCGAGACCAATCGGGACAAAAACTTCGTAACGGAACGTCGGATCGCTCTGAATTTTATACCTATCGATTTGTAATCGAAAAAAAAAATTTTGATTTTTTGTCTGTATGTATGTATGTATGTGTGTGTATGTGATGAAATCGATTACAGGTCGCAATTTTGAAGATAGCGACTTGAAATTTGGCATAGACGTAGAGGTCCACAAACCCTCGGAACCTATTGATTTTGGTTACGATCGGTTAATATACAGGGTGTGAAAACAGGATAAGTTTCCGTTTTTTGGCATTTTTGACATTAAACAAGGACCAACTTTTCTTTTTTTTATGTCAAATGAAAGTATTCGGTAAAACACGTATTTTTGTTCCTTTGCTCTTTTGCTCTAATTGTTATACAGGGTGTGAAAACAGGAAAAGTTACGATTTTTTGGCATTTACAGGTCGCAATTTTGAAGATAGCGACTTGAGATTTGGCATAGATGTAGAGGTCCACAAGCCGTCGAAGCCTATTGATTTTGGCTACGATCGGTTAATATACAGGGTGTGAAAACAGGACAAGTCACCGATTTTTGCCATTTTTGTCCGTCTAAACAAGGATAATATTCTCCTTTTTTATGTCAAATGAAAGTATTCGGTAAGACACGTTTTTGTGTATTTTTGCTCTTTTGCTCTAATATTTATACAGGGTGTGAAAACAGGACAAGTTACCGTCTTTTGGCATTTACAAGTCGCAATTTTGAAATAGCTACTTGACATTTGGCATAGAGTTAGAGGCCCAAAAACCCTCGGCGCGTATTGATTTTGATTACGATCGCTTAATATACAGGGTGTGAAAACAGGAAAAGTTACCGTTTTTTGGCATTTACAGGTCGCAATTTTAAAGATAGCGACTTGACATTTGGCATAGATGTAGAGGTCCACAAGCCCTCGAAGCCTATTGATTTTGGCTACGATCGGTTAATATACAGGGTGTGAAAATAGGAAAAGTTACCGTTCTTTGGCATTTACAGTTCGTAATTTTGAAGATAGCGACTTGACATTTGGCATAGAGATAGAGGTCCACAAGCCCTCGAAGCCTATTGATTTTGGTTACGATCGGTTAATATACAGGGTGTGAAAACAGGACAAGTTACCGTTTTTTTGGCATTTACAGGTCGCAATTTTGAAGATAGCGACTTGACATTTGGCATAGAGGTAGAGGTCCACAAACCCTCGAAACATATTGATATTGGTTACGCTCGGTTAATATACAGGGTGTGAAAACAGGACAAGTTACGGTTTTTTGGCATGTAAAGGTCGCAA
The DNA here is from genome assembly GCA_016904865.1 of Pissodes strobi. Classification (NCBI taxonomy): domain Eukaryota; kingdom Metazoa; phylum Arthropoda; class Insecta; order Coleoptera; family Curculionidae; genus Pissodes; species Pissodes strobi. The sequence continues at coordinate 1,211,913 of MU181926.1, read as the reverse complement.
TTTTGAAGATAGCGACCTGAAATTTGGCATAGAGGCAGAGGTCCACAAATCCTCGGAACCTATTGATTTTGGTTACGATCGGTTAATATACAGGGTGTGAAAACAAGAAAAGTTACCGACTTTTGGCATTTACAGGTTGCAATTTTGAAGATTGCGACTTGAAATTTGGCATAAAGGTAGAGGTTCACAAACCCTCTAATCTTATTGATTTTGGTTACGATCGGTTAATATACAGGGTGTGAAAACAGGAAAAATTACCGTTTTTTGGCATTTACAGGTCGCAATTTTGAAGATAGCGGCTTGACATTTGGCATAGAGGTAGAGGTCCAAAAACCTTCGAAGCCTATTGATATTGGTTCCGATCGGTTAATATACAGGGTGTGAAAACAGGACAAGTTACGGTTTATTGGCATTTACAGGTCGCAATTTTGAAGATAGCGACATGAAATTTGGCATAGAGGTAGAGGGCCACGAATCCTCGATGTATATGGATTTTGGTTACGATGTGTTAATATACAGGGTGTGAAAACAGGACAAGTTAACGTTTTTTGGCATTTTTGTCCGTGAAATCAAGGATCAACTTTCCCTTTTTTTTATGCCAATTTTTAAGTAGAGGTGAAAGTATGTTAGCATTTTTTGTTGACAACATGGTTACCATAGCAACCAATTAATAATATGCATATCACTAATAAACGATATAGTATGGTACTTAGGATTGTTTATGAAGCCTATTCTGATACTAAAAAATTGGTTGCTATGGTGACCAAAAATGTAAAATATCGTCATAATTCGTCAATCGTACGACTTAGAGATTTGATATTTGGTATTTAGGTAAAGATAAAAAAAATTACCGATTGACGTTGACAAGTCGGTTACCATGGCAACCACTTAGAAAATTATCAAGGGAAAATTAGACTAGCGATTGGTAAATCTAATTATAAGGGCTTTCTAATTATAGGTCACGGTACGGATAGGAGCGTGGCAATAATGTGTGAACGAAGGTCACACAAACGAGGCCCAAAGGGCCTCGCGTGTGCCGCAGGCACAGGCGGCCACGCCGCTTGTTAGAAAGCCCTTATCTATAATATAGGCTTTCTATAGGGCGAGACCAATCGGGAGAAAAACTTCGTAACGGTACGTCGGATCGCTCTGGGGCTTATACCTATCGATTTGTAATCGAAAAAAAAATTTTTGATTTTTTGTCTGTATGTATGTGTGTGTGTGTGTATGTGATGAAATCGATTACAGGTCGCAATTTTGAAGATAGCGACTTGAAATTTGGCATAGAG
>MU181926.1:1181196-1210614 GCA_016904865.1 Pissodes strobi | reverse complement strand
ATAGCGACTTGAAATTTGGCATAGAGGTAGAGGTCCACAAACCCTCGGAACCTATTAAATTTGGCAACGATCGGTTAATATACAGGGTGTGAAAACAGGACAAGTTACCGTTTTTTGGCATTTACGGTCGCAATTTTGAAGATAGCGACTTAAAATTTGGCATAAAGTTAGAAGTCCACAAACCCTCGAAGCCTATTGATTTTGGTTACGATCGTTTAATATACAGGGTGTGAAAACAGGACAAGTTAACGTTTTTTGGCATTTGCAGGTCGCAATTTTGAAGATAGCGACTTGACATTTGGCATGGAGGTCGAAGTCCACAAACCCTCGAAGCCTATTGATTTTGGTTACGATCGGTTAATATACAGGGTGTGAAAACAGGACAAGTTACCGTTTTTTGGCATTTACAGGTCGCAATTTTGAAGATAGCGACTTGAAATTTGGCATAGAGGTAGAGGTCCACAAACCCTCGAGGCCTATTAATTTTGGTTACGATCGATTAATATACAGGGTGTGAAAACAGGACAAGTGTCCGTTTATTGGCATTTTTGGCATTAAACAAGGACCAACTTTTCACTTTTTTTATGTCAAATGAAAGTATTCGATAAAACACGTATTTTTGTTCCTTTGCTCTTTTGCTTTAATTATTATACAGGGTGTGAAAACAGGAAAGTTACGGTTTTTTGGAATTATGTGGAGAATTCTATAACGAATAAGCAGAAGATTGCCACAATCATTCTTGGAGAAACTTCCATGGAAATTAATGCCACACAGAAAACTTCGTTGTCAGCCGGGGTCAATATCACTAATTATTCGAACTGTGTTATTAATATCTATAATTAGTGTTTTTATTCACATGTAATAAAATTGAATAAAATAAAAAATCCTCATTAACATGTGGTACATCAAATTTAATGACAATAAAGAGGTAGTTCAAGTAGTTTAGTTTAAAAAATAATCTGTATGTTTCTTAATTAATGGCGAAATGTGCTTTTCATCATATCACCAGTTGCGAAATATTTTACTTTTCGTAACTAGTTACGAAAAGTAGGACGTTTCAAAACGTCAAAGAGTTTTGAAAAGTGTCACTTTATATGTCAAAATTAGAAAAATATATTTAATAATGTTCAGTATTTTATAATAGTTTTTTAATAATGTTTAGTATTTTATTAATTTAAATAACTTGCGCCGCTAGCATATAACTGGTGTGCACCTTTAATAACAATAATATATTTTTTGTTACTATCTGTAATTTTGAAACGAGCTTTAGTATAAGAAACTCCAAACAATTTTTAATACCGGATATTGTTTACCCTCTCGGCGATTACCTTATTAAATATACAAAAGATTGGTATACCTACTATGTAAAAAAAAAATAAATTTGCTGTGATTCGCAGTTTTCTAACATGGCAAATACCCTTTCAGACTTTCCAAAAATCCTTCTTCTTTTAGAACCTCTGCACCCTAAATCAGTTTGCATACCATTAGTCGGCTTTCTATGTCAAGCGGCTTGGATTAGTTTGGATCGTGATGAATATATGTGAGTGAGTGAGTGAATGAATCACTCAGATGCGGTATCGACATATCCGTTGGAGGTATACGGCAACCGAAAATATGTTTTTTTATCTGGTTGTGGTATTCAAAACGAAGTCCTATCAAAATAACTACATCTAGGTTACAATTTCTCTCATGTACATAATAGTTGTGTATATTATGAGTACGGTATGAGCATTATTACAGTCACGAGTAAGAAATATTGCCGAAGTCGCAGATCGAATCGCACTAATTCCACGAGTACTGTAATCTGCCATAACGCACGTGCCATATTCTGCGACCGTTTAAATAAAAAATAGGCTTAATTCCAGTTTTAGTTGAAACATTATATATCTGATTGACACGCTATGCCAAACTAAATGGAACTAACACAAACTAAAACAATCACAAAAGTCGCATGTAGTCTTAGCTTTCTTTCGTACTAATTGGACCACCTTTTATAAATAATTCTTTTTCTACAGTTCTTCAATTTTTTATTGCCCACTTTTAAATTTCTTTACACTATTTTTTTCTTAGTTAAGTTATTTTAATATAAACACACCAAAAGCTCGCATTACAATAAACTGGGGCTTATACAGCACGGTCTTCCATTTATAAAAATAGGCTAATAATCTGGCATATGACAATTTTATAAAATGTTTCACTCAACAACATAAAACTTTATGATTAACACTGCCATTTGATTATTAGCTTCTAGCTCGAAAAACAACTAATTACATCCATTTCAAAGTGGATAATAATAAATGAAAGTACTATAAGTTGAAATGGGGTATGTGGGTAGTAAAAATCGAAAAGGGCCGATTAAAAATCAATCTAAGGAAATCCGAATTAATCTATAAATTCCACGTTTGTTCAGGTCGTTCTTTGAAATCTTTTGAGCTATATTCCTATATGCGGCTTTAGAAAACGAAAACTGTTTTCTTTTTATTTTATTTTTTTAAAGGCCGACGGTGACGGCGCGACGTCAATACCACACACTTGCTTCTGGCTATAGTGGCTATAGTGTAGAATATCGATTATTGTTTTAAGTTCCTATTTAACTCGATTTGGGGCAATAGAGTATAGAACACAGTCACACTTTGTAATACAATTTATTCTTTGCAGAAATCGAAAAATATGAAAACACTTTAAAATTAAGCTTATAAAAAAATGTTAATCAATATCAAACCCTATCAAGCAGATGATGATGCAGTGTTTGGCACTTGCAAAATTTTTTAAATACCATTGAGTGAGCCGAAAGATTTATCTTTGGGATCAGCCCAAGCAAAGCCACTAGGTTTTCTTTGTTATTTGTAGACTTAACTTGACCCACATAAAAGCGACAAGATTATTTTGTTGTAATTCGGACGAGAACTCCATCGTTTATTTCGATCTGGAACCTAGGTTTTTTCAACATTTTCCATATAATCATTGAGTGACTTCCTATATTCATTCCCTTAACTCGTCACCAAAACACGCATTATCACTGTCACTGTCACTATTAAATTTCTTCTATATTGGCTAAATGCGAATCTTTACGACTACTCTTTGATAATTAATACTTTTGTATTTGCCTCTTCTTTCCTAGTTCTCGAATCATGTCCTCACTGGTTATAATTTCTGCATCACTTACTACTTTTCTTTATATTTTTTTTGTTTCGGGTAGCATTACTTCACTGTTGCTAAAAGCAGTTCTTCAAACCAAAGATTGTCAGTTTTATTTATATTAGGTGTATAAGAGCATGGTTCTTCTTGCGATGATTGATCAGACTCTGGAATAGCTGTTCCCGCGTTAACCGGCTGCTTTCGAGAGTCTTCAGTTTGTATACACATAAGGATCATGCTTTTCCTTGGATATGAGGTCAGTGGTAAAAGAAATTAGACCTTTTTTCGGAAACCATTCTTTATAATATCGGCTTCTAGAGATGTCTAAATTTGTCCTACCATTTTGCTAAATATTATCTATGTAATTCTTTGTCCTTCGTGTTGTCGCCTCCACTGATCTAGTTGATTACCCCATTTATGTCTCGAAAGATTTAAGAACACTTAGGTCGAGTAGCTGGAGTTGGTGGCTTGAGTATAGTGGTAACTTCAATATAACGATGATATTTACGATGGCGATTTTGATTAATCGACAATCTATATGAGACACATGTATATGGTAAACTGATAAAACTGGTGTTTTGGAACCTATGCCTACTAAAAAGGTTTTTCCGAACCATCCTAGAAATATATCGGATTCCATCCGATTGCTTCCTTGGATTTCCCTTCGAGGCGCACTTATTGTGAATTATGGAATATATAATTTGCTTGCAGTAAAATTGCATAAAACCCACAACAGCATTGTAAGCATTCAGGTTACAACGAAGTTGTACTACATTCAACTTCAATTCCTTAATCTTTATCCAGTTTCAACCAGTGACAATATTCATATAATAGCCCGCACTCAAATCCACCCCCTAATCCTGACCCACTCTTTGTGAGCAACAATATCCACATCATACATCACAGTTATCACTAAACCATCTACAATTAGCCACTATAATCCATGAACAAGATACAGCTGGCAACCAACATATTGCTCCGTCCTATGTCTTCTAGAGCTTCAGCTAGATCAGCTTCGGTGTACTTCGTGCATCTATTTGATTTCCTGATATATGTTTGAACCATTGTTAAAGTAAAATCCTGTAACAAATCGAAATTTTTTATTCGTGGTAAGTGTGCAGTGCTACATATTTAGGCAGTGTATTTACTACATTCTTACCCCATTTTATGGACAAAACAACATAATATCAAGAAAATATTGACATAACTATTTAGTTTCTTACCTCTAGTATTCGCCTCAATATATAAATCACGTAAAAGTTCTATTAAATGGAGGATGATCGATGACGTATGTATGAATATACGTTGTCAAAATTAGTATTTTCCAAGCATCAACTTTTATCAAGAATAAGTTTTTTTGTGATATCAATAATAAAAAAGTTTCCCATATGTGGCGAACTTTATGCCGGTCTCTGTATAAATGATAAATGGTACCCAATGTTTTTTTACTTGCAACGGGACCGTATTGGTCCTTCTAACTACTCAAAACGCTTAAAAATAGAGCCAACGGCATGCTGTCGACATTTACAATTTTATTGTGTCGTAAGTCCCATCGGCCCAACAAAGTCGTTTGGACCAAAACTGTTGTTGGTCCCATGGGACCGTCATGGCGCTAAACGTGTTAAATATGTAGCGGGTTTATTTTTAGAAAAAAATGGCGAAATTTAGTTATTTCTGGTGCAGTTTATTAAGGCGATCAAGGCACATGAAAGGTTTTCCTTCGCATTGTTCACAAAACGTTACTACTTTTACAACTAAATAAATTAGGTTAGGACGACTACTGATATTTGACCTTGGCGAGCAATAGAATCACGTGCTTGATTGATGGGGACCAACGGTCCAGCGTAAAGGTTTTGAGGTTGCTGGACCAAAGGTTAAAAAATAATCCCTAACCCTTATAATAACAATAATTAAAAAGGAAACATATTTTACATATTTATTTTCATAATATCTTCTTTATCACTTAACGTGTTAATCAATTAATCACTATTATTATGATTAATTTGGTAAATATATTGTAAATTTGACCTAAAAAATACACGTCTGCGATATTTTATGATTTTTTTTAAATGTGCCGCAAAAATCTAGACAATAATACTGGGAAGCCAAAGGTAATGCTTAAACGAAACCTGGAATAAACGTTATTTTTAAAGGTTTTGAAAGTGTCAACCCTGAACCTTTTAACAAATTAACACCCTATTCATAAATTATTCTTCCCTCATATTTTGGAATATTTCAGGGTTACATCATTCGATTAAAAGCATCAAAAATCATTTGTCAAAATTCCTCCAAGCAATTCACAGCACTTTTTTACATAAGGTCTAGCGATCGTGCTGGCCATTCTGTGAGGCCTCCACGAACAGTCCATCGTTCTGGACGTACCGTTTACAAATAATTTCTGGCATCAAAGAAAAGTGTCAAGGATGTACCGTTCTGCTGGAAGATAAAATCCATTTGAAATTTACCAGGAGTTTGGGCAGTAAAATCAGTAATAAGTTGATTTATCACACTTTGCAGCAGCTCAAGGTAAATAAGGTCATTTATAAAAAAATATATATGGCTCCCAACCCAAATGTCTTGCGGGAAAAATCTTGAGATTGAATCAAGTGTAGAAAGTTCTTCCCAACGAGGTATCATTCGACCCCTCAGCCAAGTTACCATTCTGATTATCACTGTTGTCATTTTTCAGTTCCAGCATAGAGCTTCATGTTTCATGATCCAAATTTCGTCGCAGTGATTCTCACCCTTTAATTAGCCCAATCTCAATAAATCTCCATTGGATTTCATCAAAAAATATACTGGATATTTATAATTCATATTTCTGTAAATGCAAACTGCTCTCTTATTGTTAGAAAAATGTATAGAATTTTAAATAACATTTTGAAAGTGTGTCTGAATCTTTTTACTATGCTCTTGTTACCTCATACGAACCTAAACCTTTTTTGCATAATTTAATAACGTAGGAATAATTTTGATTTTGTCTCGCATCTACATAGGCTAAAAGCCATTTTCTGTATATTTCAGGCTTGATACACTGGAGTGCCCCTCGAGCAATGTCATAACGAGCCGGTACAAATGCAACGTTAAAGGAAAGTGGGTCGACTGCACTCGAAGGCACTGCTGCAAAGACTTCACGTTTATTGGCGGAAGGTAATGATAAAATGTTCATAATATAATGAAATATCGGCTACAAAGTTTCCGGAATTTTTAATAAGAAATTTGTTTTTCTTGCCACCGTTTTTAAACCGGCCGGCGCGGCGGCGCAAAAAAAAATGTTTTATTTGTTTTAATTGTCACATAAAATATGCTAGGTAACTATCTTCCTGCGTTTCAATTAGTTTAGCAACAAAATACTTAGTTTTCTTTTTCTCAGTTTTAAAACTTACTACGAAGTAATGATCCTTTCTTGGACATCAAATCATAAATAACGTCTTCATTTAGCTTCTTAATATTAGTCGTCTCTGTGTTCTCATTTTGTTCCAAGGAGTTTTCTGGTTCCAACGTTAATATTAATTAACTGAAACTTTTATTTGTATTAATTTGAATGCGTTTTTTAATTATAGGTGCTTTTAAATACTCCTTTTTCTCTTTATCCAACTTTCGTTTTATTTTTATTGTTCCAATTCCAGCCTTCAATTCCTTTGGCTTCTGCAAGTTAAATACATTGTTTTGATGTTAGCGCACTACAAGTTTTGTCCATGTTTATTTTTCTCTCTCTGGTAAAGGATGATATCTACTACTTTTTTCTTTGATTGAACAATATCAGCGACTATTTCTTTTGTCCCGTTCTTAATTTTAAGTTCTCTATTATGAGAATTAATAGCTTCAAAATCGTTATCGACACTAACATCTTGGCATGTTGTTCCGTCCTTAATTTCAAGTTCAAAACGATTAACTTTACCAGTTTCAACTTTATTCTCAATATCACCATCTTTGTGTATTGTTATAACTCAAATTTCAATATTTTGTGCGTCGACAGTTTCAAATTTATTCTTAATATCATTTTCTTTTTTTATTGTTAAGTCTTTAATTCTATATTTTGAGCGGGGATAGTTTTAACTTTATTCTGAATATCACCATCCTTGTATTTTGTGTTAAGGCTTGAATTTCAACATTTTGAACATCGGTATTTCTAAGTCTCAATATAACCGTCTTTGCCTTTTGTTAAGACGTCATTTGCTATATTTTTAGGGTTAAGTTAAATAATAGTGTAAAAGTTAATTTACTTATTTACTTGTTTTAGATGTATTCCAAATGAAGAAGATCCCTGTCAGATGAGCTTATGTGAACAGCGATGTACGGTCTACCTTCAGCGGGTCATCTGTACATGCTATGAAGGCTACAGATTTAGCCCTGAGAATCAAAGACGAGGAATCAGACCTGTATGTGTTGGTAAGAAGATCATAGTTCTCAGCACGTATAAAACTTAAATTGGCAAGTGGGAGTGAGAATTGAGAATGTTAATAAACACTTATTACATTTTTTCCATGAAATTACTGATACGCTTACTTAAATACATACGCACGGAAAGTAAACAATTCCTAATTCAAGAAACAGGCCCTGACGCTGATAAGACCATCATCATTCAATTCAAGATAACTGACTAAAAATGTTATCGTTTTAATTATCCGTGATGTACCTAAACTTCCACCTAAACAAAAACAACAAATATTTCGATGAAAAGTGTCAATTTTTTGGATAATGGTATCAGGCAAAAGAAAGGGGCACACATAATGTGATCTCTTCAATTTTGAATAAAATGACTTGCTTGTTAAATACCTGGTTCCAGATTGTATTTGTGATGCTGCCCAGCTTTTGAATGTAAGGTCACGGAAGAACTGTGCACTCTTCGGTTACTTAGGGCCAAGTAGATAGTTGGGGAAAATGCATGGAATAACTCAAGTGGTGAAAAACAAGCTAACATCAAAAAATTGTCAAAAGTCGCTCGAACTCGATGTAATTTGATATCCTGCCTTTTAGAACTATCTCAATCAATCATTTATTATCAAAGCATCTCACAGAGTTTGTATACTTAAAATCAACAAAACTACAGGATTATATACAGGTAAGTGCTTAAAAACAAACGGTCTTCCTCTTTATCTGAGAGCTTCTACCAAGAGCCTCCTCCACAGAAGCCTAAATAATCCCCATCAAAGAGATTCAGTGACACTGCAGTACGAAATGTGTCTTACCTAGATTCCAAACCCTTCAAGATTTTTGCTGTATGTACTTACGGACGGATGGACATTGCACTGGCGCCTTGCCTTCATTGTGCATAGTGGGGAATAACATAGGAAAAATACTACAAAATAATCAATTACACGTTTCTTAGGTTTTCATTCATTTCATTCATACGATATGTAGGAAATCACATTGAAAAACCATTGATATCCTCGCTCTATTGCAGGTTTCATTTATACCTTCGACAAGTGCCCTTAGCAGGCCTCATCCACTTCTTAAAGAAGTGGGCAGGGCCTACCTTGGGCGTATCCACATGAGCTTTCAGACATTCGCCTCTCCCTCGGCGGCGTCAGAAGCACCATAAAACACTTTCTAAAGGAGATTTCAGGTTGAGTCATGCAGAATTTAGGATGACATGCAGGATAGGTTAAACGGTTATTGAAAACAGGTCTACTCAAATGTTATATTTCAGTGAAGAACCGAGTTGTTCCGGAGCTTTATCACCAGTTCCAAGATTTTGGCATTGAACGTCCAATGCTAAGGACAACTCGTCTAAATTCACCAATGAGTTGATCTAAGTAAACCAGGTTTGCCAGATTTGACATTTTATTCGAATTATGTGCAGTGCCACTTACCATAGGGTTCTGCGGTCTTAGCGACGCACATCGGGAGATTCATAGCGTGTCAAGGAAGTTACAAATTATTATTTTCTGACTCCGGGTTTAGCGTTGGGGACTGCCTCTCTAGTCGTGGATGGAGGCACTTCTTTTTATGTCCCGGTCTTGCTCTTGTCTCAGGGGTACCAGGACAACATGACGGGCATGGGTGCTGGCTTATATGTCCTTGTCGATTGTTTGTTTGGGGTAGCTTGTAAATGTACACTGGACAACCAGTGTCAATAGGCCTGTGTGCACCGCTGCAGTTTGCACAGCGTACCTCCGTGTTGCTAGAGCTCGTGATCTCATGTGGAGCACTTGTAGTCCCTAGTGCAGTAGACCATAGAGTGGCCGTGCTCCTGTCATCTACGGCACTACATTATGAGTTTTAATGTTTTCCGGTGCTCTCATGTTAATCGAATGTTTGGTAGCGTTCGAATTTTTCACAGTGACACTGTGGAGTCGACCACCATGAGATATAACGGTACACGTGTCTTCTTCATTTGGAAGATGGCCTTGGTGCTACAGGGATCGAGTCTTCTTAGATTAGTTTGCCTCCGCCTATGAGTTGTATTGCAGTTTCTCTGTCAAGGATTTTCTTAATATTTGTCCAATTTTTTTCTATTTCTATGTAAATAATGGTAGTATTTCGCATATACTTAACGGAAAACTTGCCTACTTGAAATTTGGGCATAACTTCTTGCAGGGTGTGATGGTCTTTAATTGCAGAACAATCGGGAGTGGTGGTCCCGATTTTATTCTAATGTTTGCTTGTGGCTTTTTTCAGCCTTTCACTTCTTCGGCTTATGCCTTTCCTTGCACTTTCACTGAGGTTTGACGTTGATGTTTTACTCCTTGCGTCATCTTTTAAATCCGATAACGCTTCGAACCTGTTTTCGATCGGTACAGTTGCAGACGCACCGAAATCAATGTTGACCTCGGTTATATTTTTCTTAAAACTAGTTTCACAGGGGCCTTTAAAGACCTCTTTTACTAGTTTTATAAATACCTTGAGTGTCCGTCTGTTCTGTGAGGCCCCCGGGCTACTACTGTCTCTAATTCTCTCTATCTGAATCTCTGCCTCTGATGCAGTCCGTTCCTTTTTTTATGGCAATAACGCACACACTAAAGGGCGATCCTATGGAACTAGACGAGCGGTATAGGTTGTAATTTGGGGGAAACAGATGTCCTGGGAGTGAGTGCCCAGTGATCGCTTGAAAGTCGCGGTTACTGGGTACTTGTATATGGTCACGTACATCCGAGGTCACGTGGCGGCTTCGGCTATCGTTTTTCTTATTTGATGCTTCAACTTTATCCGAACTACATATCGGCGGCGCGACGTCTTCCTTTCGTAAGTATTCCTTCCTGCCTATTTTCGGTTTTACATTCCGTCTCTTTTTAGGATGAATAAGTCCATGTTCTTCCAAGTACTCAATCGCTCTGTTAATATCGTACACTTTATTAAATAAAAGTTCCAATAAGATCATTTATTCAACAATATTTCCTAAAAAGGGTCAAGATGGCCACGATGAATAAAGAATACAATTTATAAATCTAGATATTAGAAATCTAATCAGAAATATTGTTGACCAGATCACAGCTTTGAAAATCCCTTTTTAATTTGAAAATTGTCCAAAGACAATCCTAAAACAGAAAAATAAATTCGATAAACTTAAAAACCGAATGTGCAAAATCACACCCGGCAAAAATAAAATGGCCTGCTCACCTCAACGTTAAATTCAAGACAAAAATCAGACCGTTTGATTTCAATATCTGCTCGATACGCGTCGAATAGGAGAGAGACGACTCATCAATTCTTAGAATTAGTATCGCTCTCTATCCAAAGGGGGTAACATTAAAATATTCTTGCTAAAGAAAACGATGAAGATATACTACATGTACTGTTCTAATAGTAACTCCACCTATGTATAAATGATTTAACTTCTATCGAAACCTTACTCAATTGCAGAAATCATCCGTATGTAGAAATTTGCATCAAAATCGCTTTGATCGAAAAAATTTAAGAATATGAAAAACCATGTAAGGAAATATTTATTATTTCGTTACACTATTACATGCTATGTTCTGTTATAATATTATCAGATGATATCATTTAAATGAGTGCCTTTCTTTTACAATTTAAAACATTCTTAAAGACCTCTCGTTTCGATTTTCTTTCTTCATTCATGACAGAATTGCGAATGTAAGATTAATAAGGGAACAATAGTTACAATTTATCTAGAGAGTGAATGCAAATAATTAGTTAGAATAGTAAATAATGAACAAAATAAAAATTTAGCTTTAGCTACTAAATCCTGTACAGTCGTTTCTGGATCGTTACGGCATGTTGGCATGGGGACACTTTTGATAGCAGTGAGAATAACTGCAGACCTGAAATGCAGATAGGGCTATATAGACTAACTGAAAACTTTGACATCATGACATCCTCTGGCCTGTATGCCCTAGAATGTGTAATGTTAGTAAAACGATATCAGGAAGACTTTGACACTGCTGCTAATAATAATAGCTGCAACACAAGAAACAGAATTAACTTACCGGAATTTACAGGACTTACTAGGGTACGAACCAGCTCATTTTACAGGGGTTAAAATTTATAATTTTCCTGCATAATTTTTTCACATTTTGCATCAAATACGTTGTTTTCACTAAATATAGGACCACATAGTTCTAGATACCTAAAACCTTGAGGTAAAATTAACCTGTGCTGTATACGGACTTAATATCATATTTTGGAGTTGCAGTTCTGAATCGGAATTATTATCTCTTGTCTTACACGTGTTTTATCAGCCCTTCCCTGGGCGTAACTTTATTATCATTATTTATTGCGCTAACTTGTGAAAATTGCTATATAAGTCGTGTATAGCACCAAATATATCTATTATATTCTATTTTTATAATGTTAACTAATTTTAATTTACCAATCATGAAAGTCACAAGCTTTAATCAACTGGATTCGACCAATTTTAAATGAAGTTTACTATATCCTTTTGTTTTTTTCTATTATGTAATACTTTTTTGCAAAATGTCATTATCCTGCATATTACCTTTTAGGATTTTTTTTCTTAAGGGCTAAAATATTGTCCTTTTGCTTTTGCTGTTTGTAAAAGTATAAAATGAGAATTTTCGCAGAACCAAGTTTATGTCTAATTAGAATTTTGCTTGGATGAACACTTGAAATTTAATTAACCTTGAAAACTTGAAAGAGTTATTTGTGTATTTAGAGCGCAAAGTAACGGATTGCCGCTTGAGAAAGAATGTTACTGCGCGACGCGTAAGCGGAGCGCAGTAATCTTTCGAAAACGGCAATCTTACTTTGCGCTCGAAAAACACACAGAAGTTTTTCTACAGCCTCATTTTTTAAATAAAAATGTACATTTTTCTCTATACTTATTCTGAAATTGGCCAATGACTGTCAGTTTTGACATATTATGTTCGGGCTTCGGGCATATTTAGAATAGGAGTACCAGCAATAAACTGTAATAAACGCACGACTGTCATTTATTTATCTTCGGTTTCCATGACCATTCAGCACACTAGACGGAAAAAGTGAGAATTTCCTTTTCCATGTTCGCGCTAGAGCGCAAAATAAGGATCCACGGCATTCGTCGATTTTGCGGTTTCATTTGAATTTAGTATTTAGTTATTTTGCGCGCGGCTGTAGAAAAAGTTTTTTTACAGTATTAACAGCTCTACTTTTTTGGCCTTTTAATATTCGACTCGGGACACTTGATAAAGATGGTTTTACGTCAAATTTATGAACTGAAACACGGACAAGAGCAAGAGCTTACAACAATTTACCCTTTTTGGTCGAGTCTGATTTCATCGAAATAACTTACAGAAAGGATTTAATGAATTTTATATACAATTCTAGCATGTTTTAATACAACTAGAAGATAATGATGATCCTGTTCTTACGTTATTATGCATAGAAAATTAACTAATTTAGGAAGAAATTAACAGAGATTTTAAACCGAGTGTATACAGTGTATGTCCAATTCGTGAATCAATACTTAATCAAAATTAGAAATTAAATAGCCTGTGGCTAATAAAAAAAATAAATCATGTCTGTGAAATTTCAGAGCCACCGGAATACATTGAGATATTGATTCAAATTGCATACTTCTCTAATACAAAATATGGATAGATATATCTGGATTTCATATTTGTATGTCTATAAGAAAGAACTTTGAATAATCCATTTAAATTCGTGTTATGCATTGACATTTGTATAAGAATCGTAAAAAAAAAACAGTAGAATTAGGATATCAAAATATTTGCTAGGGTTGAAATGGTCACCTTCTAACATAGAACTGGAGCAAACAAACCTTCCCACATTAAAGAGTGGGGTTACGGATACAACCAAATAATTGAATCGATACGATTAAAAATGCCGAATTGGTGATTCTTGTGATTTTCAGTTTGAAAAACTTACTCTAAGCGTACGTGCCAGTCGACACAGATTCGTAAACCTCTAGGGATAACTTGGCTGCGCCATCTCTTTGCTGTAAATAGTTAATCATTTCCATAATCTCGAAAATAATAACGAATTATATGCTGAAAATATATACCTTTTGATTATATTTACAAAGCTATCGGCCTCGTTTCTGTCAGAATCATAATTTATGATATTAGGGCATCATATTCATCTCGAGTTTAGAACCTTAGCCCTTTTATCAAATTAATTTGACCTGCCTAACATATATCGCTGAGGGCTTTAAGCGTCAATAAGCTTGCTTTTTCTTTTAATAATGACCCCCTTTGAGATTATGTGGTATGGAATACATATTAATGTGGTTTTAACACCGTCGTTAATAACGAGGTTTAAAAAATCAGTCGCACATGGTAGGAGCTATTAATAATGAAGATTGGTAATTGAACATAAAAATTTTTCCCCAAAATTTTGTCATGCCCTTGTCGACGTAATTTCCTAATATCCTAGCCCAAAACCTTTTTTGAAAACACAGCTTCGGTAAGACCTTGAGCGGCTTTCTTTAGCCAAAAAAGAGGGGCATGTAGTCTAATATATTATTAAGAAAATGTATTTTGAACTTTTTATACCATATACAATTTTTCTTTCATATTTGTTAATATTTCTTCTATCAATTTGATATGAATTTAGGGCTTTAGATAATCTCTCTCTATCGCCGTTTTTCAGTTCTATTCGGATGTTATGCAGAGCTTGCGAAAGCATGATATACAGAGTTGGTGAAAGTATGTGGTGTTCCTAAACTTGTCGGAGAATACCTAAAACCAAAAAATCCAAAAAGTATGTCCCATGTTCTTCTGTAACCATGCCGGTAAAAGAGGTGGTGATTTACAATTGTAGGTTTTAATAAGGGGGAAACAGATGTCCTGGGCGTGAGTTCCACAGTAATGCCAGACAAAGGTGCCCATGTAAAGGGACGTTTTAGGTATTTACAGTTTTACGACGAACGGGTGCACCCTAGCCGTCTTTCGTGACTATCAGATAGGTGTTGCTGGGGGCGGGATGATGCGGGCCAAATCCTGGGAACATCTGCCGTAACAATATCGATAAAACAGGGAAATCTTGTTCACATGTCTACGGTGTTTCAGACTATCCAGATCCCGGATCAACTCTGGGTCGCCGACGTGACGCACAGCTTTCTTCTGAATGAAATCCAGCAGCTTTAGGGTATTCTTAGGTGCTGCACCCCAGATGTGTGAGCAATACTCTAAGCACGGTCTTATTTGCGCTTTGTAGAGCAAGAGTAGCTGCTGCGGTATATATAGTTTTATGTTGCGAAATAGCGCACCAAGCTTCTGCGAGGCTGACTTTGCGATGTTAGCAACGTGGTCTTGCCAGGACATATTGCTGCTGACCGAGACACCCAGTATTCCAATTGACGAGGATGAGGGAATGGTCGATCCTGCGATAATGATGTCATGGCACGCCGCCTTGAATTTCTTGGTAAACGTGGCTGCTTGGGTTTATGCAGCATTGAATTGGACCCAATTCCGGTCGCCCCAGGTTCGAACTTTCTCCTCATCTTGATTAATTGTTGTAATCTGCTCCTGTATGCAGTGATAAGTCTTAGTCGCTGGTAAAGGTTTTTCCGTTCTAAATTGGAAGACAAGGGTACTGTCATCTACAAGACTGTAAACAGGATTATTGGTTTCGGTTAGCAGGTCATTGATATACATTGAGAAACCGAGTTGGTGAAAGTATTGCGCCCTGAGGCACTCCCGCATTTATGGTGAATGTGTCTGAGATGTGTCCATCATCAGAGAGACGCTGGCAGTACGAAGGATGGCAGTTTGTTGAGCAATCCGTCATGCCAAACTCACGCACTCGCTCGAGATTCTCCGTAGTTCTAAATTGCCCTACTCCATATATGTGTGATATAGGCCAATATATCTCCTGTCGATCTCTGTTTGCGGGAGCCGTATTGGCTATCGCTAATTATTCTGTTGGTCTCACGGTACTTGAGTAGTTGCTGATTGACTACATGTTCCATGACTTTCGAGATTATTGGAAGCAAGGCAATTGGACGATAGTTTGATGGCGTCGTTTTCTTGCCTCTTTTTAATATAGGTTGTACTCGAGTGACTTTCCAAGAAGATGGGTATATCCCCTTTCAGTAAGAAAAAAAAAGTCTGAAGAGAATGCGTGTTAGTTCGTTGGCGCAGTTCTTAAACACGCTGGCAGGTATTTCATCCGGTCCTGATGCCTTTTGCCTCTCTAGCTCTTTGAGGATTTTACGAATATCAGGGTGGTAAAACTTATCTTCTGCCACGGTAGTATTGATGTTGGATATAATGAGAAGATCCTCGCCTTGAGGGACATTTAAGAATGCTATGAAAACATTTGTGCGAGCATGTTTGCTTTTTCCTGAGCTGTGGTAGCCGTGACGCCGAGTTCATCCGTCAAAGGTGATAGAGACGTTTTTGTGAAGTTATTACTTACTGCCTTCGCTACTAACCAGAAATTCCTGGAGCCACTGGGGCATTGCAGAAGTTTATCCTTGGTTCTTTGATTGTGTCTGTCCTTAGTTTCGACAATCACTCGTTTGCATTCGCCTGCGGCTCTTTCGCATCTTCTGTCGAACCACGGCTTTCCTTTTGACCGTAACTTGTTGAAATTTGAGATGTATACTGCCATTTCTGAGGAGATTGCTTGCATAACCTCTTTGCAACAGACTGACGGATCGTCAATGCCAAAGCAGAAGTCGGGCCAAGGAAAATATAGGTAAAACTGCCTTAGATCCTCGCAGTTTGCACAATTGTATTGACAGATTTTACGAGGCAATGGTGAAGCCTTCTGTAGGAGTGGCAGATCGCAAACCATTGTAATAAGTCTGTGGTCGGAGTACCTAATGACAGACCAACTATAATTATGTACTGGTAAGGATTTGTGGTTAGAAAAAGATTTAGGAGGGCGGAAAATTTGCCCTCTCTGAGATCCGAGATGGTTCGTCTACAAGTTCAGTAGGCCCCTCCGTCCACCGTCGCAACGCAACTGCAACGCAGCTATAGTTCAACTGCAACTCAAGTACACCCATTCATCATGAAAAATAAAAAACGAAACGCCTTTATAATGGTAAAATCACTGCAAATAAATGAACACAAGTTTGAAGCGTTCTACCGAATCCCTAGTCCTATTTTTGGAAATTGTAGAACGGCTGCGACCGTATATACAAAAAAAGGACACGAATTATAGAACCAGCATAAGTGCAGAAGAAAAACTGCTTGTTACATTGAGATGTTAATTTATAAAAAGCATGGTACCTACAAAATACCACGTTTCGCATGCAACGGTTGCACTAGATCTGACATGATCAGTTGCAGACGTAACGGTCTGAAACCAATCGTGTTTGGGTTGCGTCGGTAGATGAGCTTTAATCTTAAAGCATGTACACAACTGGTATGCAACGGTAATGCAACTTAAAGACAATTAGGGTTGCAGTTGCGTTGCGCCGTTGGATGGAGGGCCTAAACCTGCAGCTGATGGCAAATGCTTCAGCTTCTCTACCTTCTTTGTCGTTCTTGTTGTGGTGTTTGAGCCAGTTGGTGTTTTGCGTACTGGAATCTCCCAGAACGAATATTTCTGAATTGGGGTGGGCGACCCGTGTTGAATCAAAAGTGACAGCTAGTATTGTCAAAAAGCTTTGGTAGGCTCTATAGCACGGAGGACGATAGAGAGAGCGCCTTTCGGTCAAGAAAACCAAAACATTTGCGAACAATCTGCCTCAAATCTACAAAATAAAATGCCAAATGGACTAAGCTTGTGCTATAATACAATTTATACGATAGACATTACCATTAATAATAAAAAACAGCACCACCTAAAAACATTGGAGTTAGTATTTTTAGTAGCTACTTTGGGTTAGATAGTTATTTTTTCCTATTTTACTCTAGTAACACTTTTTAAGTTTCAAATGTATTTCTTATCTCTCTTCATTATGTATTCTCGTTTTCAGAGAAGTATAATAAAAAAACACCGGTTATTACACGCCCAGAAATGGATTTTCCATGCTTGCATGAGAAATTGTCGTACGCTCGCGAGAAAATCCATATTTCCAGACTTGCAAACAAATAATATACTGCAGTTATCGAATATTGAGGGTTAAGCCAAAGGTTTTGATAATTCCCAAACATCCAACTTTAATTTATAAACAGTAAGGAGTATTTCGGAGTTGGGAATTAGTAGGCTTGGGCGAAAATATTGGAATATTTCTCGTGAGCTACTACTGGATAATAGTCAGTTTCCATTTGTACCAATTTTCGGAAAAATGCGACTGCCCGGGCGTCTGCAATTATTGTATTGTATGTCCAAAGGTGTTATAGCTTTTTGTCGTCAAAGTTTGCAATGGGAAAACCTTTATTTTGATGGTAAGTTCAGTAAAAGGTGCGTACAGACCTGACGAGATGCGCGCGCGACACGCACGCGACGCGTCTGCCGCGCGCCTGCTACGCGTACGCGACGAGCACGGTTTTCTCGCGCGCCTGCTGTGAGCCATGTAGAGAGACGCGCCTGCCACGCGACTAGCAAGGTGGATCAGTGTTTTTGTGTGGAAAACATGTCGAACGAGGAGAAAGCTGCAGCCTGTTTATTGTTATGCGGTGGTGTGATGTTCCGGGCCGTAGATAAGGGGGGTTGAACCCCCCATGCCCCCAAAATATGTTTGCCTCCGTCGGCCCTGCGGGACTTTTTACCTTAATTCGCTACAAGTTCTCTTCCTATCTATAAAAAATAAATCCCCCCATGGAGAACGCCTAGCTACGGCCCTGGTGATGTTCATTGCATCTCATTTCATATTGAACAACGAAAATGGTGGCGTAGTGAAGTGTAAAAAAGAAGAGCCGGTCAGAAGTTAATGAACGATTTGAGTATCTAGCACATTAGTGTTTACACTAACAAGAATGATTCCAACTGACTTTGAAAATCTATTAGTAAAAATCGGACCAAAAATGTCTAAAAACTATACATATATAAGGCAGCCAATTTCAGCGCAAGATAGGTAATCATTAGCAAACAAATCCAGTATTTTATTAATTTGAATATAGTTTTTAGATGAGCTGTCACATTAATTTTTAACGACGGGGGATTCCTATATCGTATAAATCTATAAGTTCTAATTGCACTTCTTCACTGATTTCTCGCGCGATTGCTACGCGCCTACTAGTACCCGTCCACACTGCGCCTCGCTCTTTCTTTTATCTGCCGTCGAAAAACCGACAGCAGACGGGTAGTGACGCGTTAATAACTTCCATATTGCACTTTATTAATTGATATTTAATTACAATGCAGTAAACATTATGCAATTTCTTCTATTAATGATAAACATGTAATAATATAAAAATTTAACATTTTTGTCGGGAAGCATTGTTGCCAAGTACACATATAATTATAGTTGAATATATTGGCACCCAGTTTAGAGATTAAGGTTTTATTTGACCTTCAGTTGGATTGCGATCGCAAGTAGGAGTAGTTTTCCTCATTATGGAAATTTAATCTGTTTATTTGCGTTTTTCCATTAGCGTCTTATTTCAAACTTCTCTGTTTTCTTAGTCCTTAAGTATTTTAGTGGCAGCTGGAAGTTTTCTGTCCAAAAATATAGGATAATTTTGATCTACACCTCGCAATAGAGGTTATATATACTGAAACATAATTAAACTATTCCTGACATAGTAAATGTTGTTAACACTCTCCAATAACATGCTAACCTGGGACAAGAAATTTGTAATACACTGTATGTGCGAGACTTGCTGCTGAACTCAACTAAAGTGAGACGAAGCAATAACCATTTTAGTTGTTATAACTTACCATGGGCTAAAAGTAATTTTTTAGTACTTGGCCTTAAATAACAATAATTAAATTAATTTTGGAAGTAAATGTCATAATTAATGGAATTGCCTCTTTTAACTATATTATATATGTTGCGTTCGTAATATGTTGCATGGTAAATGATATAGATATGCTCTTTGTTTTAGGGGCGAATTCATCGTCTTCTTCTGACAAATATTTACAATTTTATGTCACTTAAAACTATTAACCCTTTCAGTCATAGCGTCCCTCACCGAGAACATTCGTTTTAATATATCTCATGTAGAATAGTTTTACCTTTTCCACACATCGCGTTCATTCCTGTTTGCTAAGGGACATTTAAACAGATGTAACCCAAGCTAACGCAAACTATTCCAAACAACCTTAAAATTACCCATTTTATTCAAGAAACATTAACACATTTGTTTTTGCCGGTATCGGTTCCTATGCGTGCGATGAAAACATTTTGGCGAGCATGATTGCTTTTTCCTTTGCTGAGTCGCCGGGACGCCGCGTTCTTTTGTCAAAGGTATGAGAGACGCCTTAAGGTTTATTCCTAGTTCTTTGATTGTGTCTCTCTTTAGTTTCATCAATCACACGGTTTCATTTGTTTCTCGCTACGGCAAAATAGTTGCGATTTTCAGCGGTCTGATTTTGCTGCCAGTACTTGTAGGCTTGCTGTTTCTTACCTACAGCTCTTTCGCATCTTCTGTCGAATCAGGGCTTTTCTTTTGACGGTAACTTGATGGAATTTAAGAAGTATGCTTCCATTCCTGAGGAGATTACTTGCGTAAGCTCTTGGCAACAGACTGACGCATCATCAGTGCCAAAGCAGACGTCGAGCCATGGAAAATCTAGAACTATATTAGATCCTCTCAGTTTGCACAATTGTATGCAATGGTGAATCCTTCTGTAGGAGTGGCAGTTTGCAAACTGCAAACCGTTGTAGTAAGTCTGTGGTCGGACATACCTAATGACGGACCAACTGTAGTTATGCACTGCTCAGGATTTGTGGTTAGAGAAAGATCCAGGAGGGCGGTAAATTCGCCTCTCTCTCGTCTACAAGTTGAGTAAGACGGCAGCTGATGACAAACGCTTCAGGTTCTCTACCTTCGTTGTCGGTCTTATTGTAAAGTTTGAGCAAGTTGGTGTTATGGGCATTAAAATCTCCCAGAACATTTATTTATGAATTTGGTTGGTCGACCTGTGTTGAATCATAAGTGGTAGCTAGTGTTGTAAAAAATCTTTGGTAGGCTCTATCGCTCGAAGGGCGATAGAGACAGCTCCTTTCGACCAAGAAAACCAAAACATTTGCAAACAATCTGCAAAACAAATTGCCAAATGGACTGTGCTATAATACGAATTGTATGATAAACATTACTTACATTATTTTAGTGGCAGCTCTGGAAGTTTTCTATCCAAAAATATAAGGTAATTTTTGATCGACACTTCGCAATAGGGGTTATATATACTGAAAAATAATTAAACTACCTTTGTGTCCTGACATAATAAATAGAAACCTAGGACACTCTCCAATAACACACTAACCTGGGACAAGAAATTTTTAATACACAGTATATGCGAGATCTTGCTGCTCAACTGAACTAAATAGCCATTTAAGTTGTTATCACTTACCATGGCCAAAAAGCAATTTTTCAGAACTTTGTGTTAAATAACGGTAATTAAATTAATTTTAGAAGTAAATATCATAATTATTTGAATTGCGTCTTTTAACTATATTATATATGTTGCGTTCGTAATATGTTGCTTGGTAAATGATATAGATATGCTCTTTGTTTTATGTCACTTAAAACTATTAACCCTTTCAGTCATCGCGTCCCTCACCGAGGACATACCTTTTCCACACATCGCGTTCATTTCTGCTTACTAAGGGACATTTAAACAGGGGTAACCCAAATTAGCCCAAACTAATCCAAACAACCTTACAGTTACCTGTTTTATTCAAGAAACACACTTCTTTTAGCCGAATTCAGTTTTTATAGATAAGATTATCGTCCTGTTGTCCGATACTGCACCGTATATGGTATAGAAGGATATAATTTGAAAATATTTTATGAAAATTTAATTCATGTAACTCACTAATTGAATAGGGTAGCGGAAATTATTAAAGCTTTTTTCCAGTTCATCAATGACCTAATAGCAAATGTGAAAAAAATATTCATTAAGGCTCCATTAAGATTGCAGTTTTACAAGGCGGATTTGACCGGAGTACCAAAATTGAGAAATAAGAAAAAAGGAATGGCACTTTCACAAAACATCTCTGGTTATCTCAACAACCAAGATGAGATCCAGTCTCCTACTAACCTCAATTCCTTGTTCAAAGTGGAGTTTCTCACAAAATGCATTCGTGTAAAATCACATAATTCCACTTTTCTTCACGAAGAAGCATTTGGTTGATTCAAATTATGCAAACTTACATATTGAGATTAATTAACATATTGAAATAAGATTTTCTACTGCTATGTTTGTATAAAAATAATCATAACACTAGTTCTTGTCTGAAAATAGCTAAATAATAGTTGTCAAATAATATATTAAAAAGAAAGAATAAAAATCGATTGACAAGATTAAAAATGGACAGTACTCGTTATACTGTAATTATAATAGTAATAATTATTACAATTTCCCATTATCTGTAAGATTCTCGATATTCTTACGTTGATCAGCCTTAAATATATTCAATATTGTTGTCACCGAGTATTAACTTGAAATTAGGTATGAGATGAAAACTTATTATTTATAGTAATAAAGCCCATGTTATTTCACTTTTAATTTTTACTCTTTATTTTACTCTTTATCCCTGTTTTGGATTTAAGGAATAGAAAGTGACCCCTTTATATCTAAAATTATGAAGGAAAAGTGCAATGATATATTTTTATTCTTTCATAATGTCTTACTATTTCAGTTTCAAAAATTATTATTTTTTTATGGATGTATATATATAAGAAACGGTTGGATTTACCTACAACATATGACACATATAGTTAAAATGAACTCAGGAATTCGATATACAGGGTCCTGCGATAATATGTCGTGCTTCTATTATTATAGCTCTTATACGACACTATTTATAAATTTCGTTGTTGTCCTAAACTATTCCATACACAAGGGCATATTTTCGGCAAATATTTACACCGCAAGAGATTGTGGCGTGATGCAACTTTTTTTTTTCTGCGCATCGTCCTATGTATTAGTTAATTTCTGAATTTTTCGAAAATGCTAATTATGTTTAATATGTTATATAACAAGAAATGAATGGATGTTTCTAAACGACTTACATTAGAGCGAAATAGTTAGTACTATACCATCCTGTCTTAGCTTTTCATAATCTAACGTTTGACATCAACTTCCAGTTTATTCAAAAGTGTCCGAAAACTGGAAAATATGTAAGTACTTGCGATTAAACCGGAAGTTGATGTCATTTGATAAATTATGAAAAACTAATGTAGGAAAGCGCAAACCGTTTTAGTCTAAGTTAATCTGTTTAAATTCTATATCCTGTCGCAGTGTGCAGAATGTCAATATTTGATTAGTTGAATTTAGGTATGGGAAAATATGTTACAATAAATATACTTAAAATATTTCACAGAATTCAAAAAACCACTATTGTAGGGGGTTCTATTTGAAAAAAAAAATTATTTCCATCTTGCCACACTTTTCGGGATCCTTGTAGATTGTAGCGCTATAAATGCTACCAAACCCATAAATATAGTTTCTTCCCGTCTACAAGTAGATGTATGTGGTTGATATTCTCCTTTCCTTATATTAGAACTTAAAATACCTATCTTCAACTTATAATTTATATCTTAAAACATTAACTATTTCATACTTTGAAATATCTGGGAAAGTACCCAACCGCTATCGCCGGGTACAGCTCCAAAGTGTTTTGTGGTCCTCTCTCATTTTCTAACGTTCCCTTGACGGAAGTCAAGGATATCTTTTGGCAATTGACGAGACATTATCAAGGTGGTCATTGATTACTAGTGGTCTTCCCTTCCAATCGATGAGCGTGTAGGTAGAGAAAAGGTAATTTTTCGAGGTCGAAATATTATTGTTCTAGTTTTGAGGTTAACATTTTCAAAAGGTAGGTTATATCTTTGTGTTTCTATATTAGATTGTTAAAATTATTTATAATTTAACTAGGATCCTTCCTTCGCCCGGTCTTTCGCTAGCCTAAAGAATTTACGAAGATGCATTCCTGCCAGTTTGAAACCTTTTTTGTTGAACTGATGTTAACGCACATGGCGTGACGTGCAGCTTCACATGGCGCAGTAAAGCACTAGTTGGGGCCAGCGGCCAGCTAAGTAGCCGTATGAGTGAGGGAATAGCCAGCTACCACGACCAGTGAATTTCACTTCCGTATGGCCTTCACATTAAAATGGCATTCAAGTACGCGATATAATTACATACTTTACTTACCTTACCTTACCTTGTCCTTTCAGAAACTTCCGTTAAATGGCTTTATATTATTTATTATCTTTTATCATATTTAATACCGTTTTTTATCATTATTTGAGTAACTAATACCGAATTTCTTCATTACCGTATACGATTATCTCGGATAGCAAATATCTTGCTAACATCATTCTAACTTTCTGATTTACTTTTTTGTATTACGTACATTTAACTAAATGCTAAGCCCTTACTGTAGGTCATATACTACACTTACTTACCTTATCTTTATTTAAACTACCGTTGAATGCCTTTTTATCGTTTATTATCTTTTCTCTTTTATGGTACCGTTTCTTACCGTTATTCGATTAATTAATACGGAATTTCTTCAATACCGTATGCGGTACTATCTTGGATAACAAATATCTGCTAATATCATTGTAATTATCTGATTTACTTCTTTTGTATTCCGTACTTCTACTAAAATGCTACGCACTTATTGTAATTTAGAGTAATGGCAGTAGACCATCTTACATAACTATAACTTTAGGCTTTTATCCATAAGCAGGATACCGATTTGAGCTCATTTCGATTTCCCGTGTATGTCTTCCTTGACTATATATTTTCTTCACAGGTCAATTTAATTTGATTTAATATTTTTATTTCTGTTTATTTGTTCACTGGCTTAATTTATAATCTTTATTTTGAGTTTTATTTAAAAATTTAGATTTTAGTTAAGAATATTTAAAAAAAAGAGACTAGGCAGTATTAATGATTTAGAACTTAAGATTAGAGGTTGGTGATGTTATAATTTTGGTGAACTTATTTTAATGAATTTTATTATTATTTTAAGTACGCTACCATAATTTCAATTAGGTTGGGACATAATTACTTTTCAATTGTACTCGTTTTGTCTGAGAATGTATTTAATATTTAAATAAATAGCTTAATTAGGTTCTGTGATATTTATTTTGGCATGCTAAAGTCAAGGTCAACTTGAGTTTATGCAATTTCTTATCAGGCTCTCAAGATTCTTAGATAGGGTATTTTTTTAACTTTTACTACTCTAATTTCAATGCTTATTGGAAAATTTAGTAGCGCCTTCGTCTACTGTACTATCCACACCTATAAATATGCACACCGCTGAGTGATCCAGGCATATGGTCGTTAAGCAATTAACTAATCGCTTTACAAGGTCTGAAAAAATAGTATATTATTTTATATGGAGGAAAAGTAATACTTTTCATGGCGCGCTCGTGTTTAACAGCCGAACGGAGTGAGGCTGGTAATAGAGAGCAAGCCATGAAAAGTAACTTTTCCTCCAAATAAAATATGCTGTTTTTTCTTCAAATGTCGACAAATTAATGCAAAATGTCTCTTTTTAATAGTAATATAAATTATTATTAAAGATAAGTGGGTTCGCAAGGCGGCTTAGACCGGTGCGGTGTCGGTGAATAGGCTCAGGTTGTTGCTATAGTAATGTAACATAAAGCTGTCAGTGGACACTGTCAACAATAATTATATTTTTGAAATTGCGTCTTCGATTGCGTTTTAATTCCGTATTGATAAGCAGTTATTGAGTAAGTTCGATTAAATAATAACCAATTTGTTCCTAAATTAGTGATTTTTAGAAATGCAGTCACACATTGAGTGATAAATAAAAATTTTAGTTTAATAACTCTTGAGTTGTTGACGCTTATTTTGATGTTTGTTTGTATTGTATCTATGTTGATATGACAACACTTTTACCTCCGCCGGCGGAAAAGTGAAAAGTAAAGCTCCGGCGGAGGAAAAACGAAACTTCACTGCCGCCTACACAGTCGAGTAATGACGGATTTACTGACGTTTGAAGAAAAAATTCTTTTCGTCAGACATATTAAGTTAGCACTAGAACGAAATTTCTAGCTTGAGTAGT
Source organism: Pissodes strobi (assembly GCA_016904865.1). NCBI lineage: Eukaryota > Metazoa > Arthropoda > Insecta > Coleoptera > Curculionidae > Pissodes > Pissodes strobi. The sequence continues at coordinate 1,185,005 of MU181926.1, read as the reverse complement.
ATAAAGTCTATAGAAGACTAACGTATTGTTGCAGGGCCCTATATATAACCGATATTTTAGATGATCAAATCGGATATAATGTTACATTATACAAAATCGAGGTTTCTTATATAAATTGAACATCATGTTTATTTTTAATAATTTGTATATTTTGCTGATTTCCTTGAAGTTAGATCTAGAATGAAAATGTCTCATTTTTAACAAACTATATTCATTACAAATATTTCAGACTTCCATGAATACCCTAGGAATTAGAAAAACAGTATATTTAATAATCTATTTTTTCTAATAATTTGGGACCAACAACTATCTTTCTCTTGTCTATTACCAACCATTTTTTTCTAGTATTGTCTTAAACACTTGTCTATAAAAGCAAGCATCATAAAGCTGGGTTAACCGAATATTTTCAAGCAACGCCAGAAAACGGAATTTCACGAATCACTTGTATCTGGGTTAGCAATAAACTGTCAAATAAAAAAGATCACCGTTGAATACCGAACAAGAAACCGCACTGGCGTCAAGCCAAAAGTGCGGGTTTTGTTTGGCAGTCGCAAACCATTTGTATAGAAACTATGCAAACAATATTTAAGGTGGATTTTTATCGTTGTGGGAAATCTTTTGTTGTCTGCAGCTAAATATAAAATTCTTGTGTATGTCCCAATCAGTTGCAGTGGAGATTTATGATGATTTTTCAGTTAAATTTTAAATGTATAAATACGTAAAGAATTATGAAGAGTGCCATATTGCATCTTGCAGTTTTATTTGCCAAATCTACTTTTCCGCTACTATTTTCTTTTCTGTGTTTCGTAGAATAGTTCAACATTTGTAATGAGTATTAACATTGCTCCTGCCGTCAAAGATAACATTTCAAAATTCTTGCAATTTCGCATTGTTTTAGTAGAAAAGCTTTATCTAACTTAATGCTACAGAAATACTACTCAAGGTACAGGAATCTGTTGATTCCAAGCAGCATGTCAAACATTTTAAAATTGTATTCTTAGGGAGAAAGCAGAAAACAATGTGCTGATATATGTCGAGTCGATATGATACAACTGTATGAGTGCGAACATTTTCTCAGGATTTACATATTAGCCAATGATTCGCGAATACAAAATAATTTTAGGATAATCTTTCAAATGTTTGCCCATTACTCCACTTCATATGTACGCTTTTTGTAAAATAGAGCGGCTTCGGCTCTGGCCCCAGGGTGTAAACAGTACAAGGGCTGACCCTAACCCTGATGCGTCTAAACTTTTTCTTTGTTGACATTTGAAGATTGATCTGTTTGCTCTTCACTATACTACTCAGAGATATGATCAACAGCACTATCAGGGAATAATTGAAATAGCAAGTAGGTGAAGGGGTTTTGAAACATTTTAAAAAATTTTTCTATTTTGTTGCTCATGCACCTAGCATATATAACTTGCCACCTACAATACTTGCTCTGAAATATTTAAATAGATATAAAAAAAACTGTAATGTCAAAGTAATTAAAAAGACTGAGATGGAACCAGAAGTTATGAACCCATAAACTATCCATTCGTTTGAAAAATCATGCTCTGTTAATGACGTTTTGTGGAAGAAGGGACTATTTATCCAGAACATCTTCATCGACTTACAAATACGATATTTTTTTCTGGCGCATTTGATATGATAGGTACATAATTGACAGCTCAATAGACACAAGAGTAGGTTCCACAGTTACCTGTCCCTACTTTTCTTCTATGCCACAGGCTTAACAACCATGTATCTGTATTCACCGCAGAGCTATACGCACCCATATGCTGAAAGTGAAATTTTACCTCGAAATCTGATATCTGATCTGATAAAATAGATAGAAACTGCACCCAATCAAAAAAAAGAATGCAGATTTTCTGATTCAGGCCCATTTTCCAACTTCAAACAATTTTCAAGGATATTTCACGCAATTAGATGTATAAATCTACATATTTTAACATAACATGCTAAAATATTAGGAGACTATTTTTTCAAATTTCCCAAAATGCATCCATAGCAAAGCTATCTTTTCAATCTTTTCAAAAAATGAAAAACTTGAACATTTTTTATGATTTTCCGCATATTTCCCTTTAACATTTTCTCATATTTCCCGATCTCGTTCGAAAAATTGTTATAAAACATTTTAATAGCAGCAATATCGAGGTTTACGAATTTGGGATTATTTTTTTGAAAATGGATTATCCCTCAAACGACCATTTCCCCGACATTTTCGAAAAGGAGAAGCATTTAGAGAGTTCGTCCCTTAGAAATTTCCTATTAAATAATCGTAACGATTTTTTCGATTGTCGCTACTTTTTCAGCTCTAGAGCGATCCAAAATAACCCCTTTTAAAAAAGTACTAACTCAAACTAATACTAGGAATGCCTCAGAATCAACGTTGGTAAACTTTGTAACCAGCCTTATTCGCCAATTGCGCATTCAGCTGGTCCATTTTCCTAACTCACTCAGCCGTTTGTGGTTTTATTCTTTTTAAAGGCGTGAATTAAAGTTTATGACAGCTAAAGCGGGCGCCATTAAATTGTTACTATACGAAATTTATTAGAAATTCTATCTGTCAGAAAATCGCATAATAAAATTTAGAAAAAATACCCTTTGAAAAAGCGTAAAAAAAATTAGAATAAGATTGAATTATAGCCTAAATACAGTTGCCAAAATAAACACCGGGCATACAAACAACCAGTTTATTTAAAAAAATACTTGGGTAGACAATCTACTTTCTTAAAATTTAGAAGATTTTCTGATTACTGATGGTTAATATTATGCTAAAAACATTTATGGAATATCACTTAAGCTGATCTATATATGCCACAAGTGGTAATTAATGTTCAAATTACAATTATATTAATTGCTATGTTAATTAAGCTTCATCTTGACACTTTAACACTAGAAATTTCAACCACCAAGTATCAATTAAACGATTTAGGCCTGATACTAACTGCGATTAGACTTCAAATCAAAAAGTAGCACTAGTTATGGTACTTTAGCAAGTCTCTGATCAATAACTTAACATTACTAATTACTATATTAAAATTTCAATAAAAAATTACCTCGATGGTAATAGAAAAGAGGAGTTATCTTTAAAAGAATATTTTAATATTACCCCGTTACTATTGCTTAAATATGCAACAATCTGTATGTTAAAATTAGGGAATAAATATCCACTAAACTAGGCTTAGCTTATTCCCTTGGCAGCTAGAATATAGAAGACTTCTAAAATGTCTTCAAAATGCTAAAGTAAAAGGGATTTACTGAATAAAATGTATAGAAATAAATATAACCGCACCAAGTAAGGACAATTGAGCTCAATTGTCCGATATCAAGGGGAAACGTTCAATAATAAGGTTTAAATAAGTTAAATTAAATTTCTGCCATGGGTTTACAGATAGATATAATTAACTTAATATAAATGACATAACTGCCCTAATTGTATCATATAAATTTAAATAATACCAAGAGAGGAAACAGTAAAAGACTTACAGTATATTAAAGGACTCTCTCTTATTAAAATCACTAAATAAGTTCAGCAAACTAAAACGCAGTATCTCTGGAAGTAATATTTCCAGTAGGTGCTTCTCGGTGGATTATATATATATATATATACAGCGTGTCCCAGGATAGGTGTTACAAGAGGACAAATGGTCCAAAAAGTTTTAAGTAGCTAACTCATGTTTTGGAATCAAGCCCTGCATGGTCCAAAATAACACTGTACAAAATATTATTCAAAATGCCATTATACAAGGCGTGTTCTAATTAAATGTCTGAAAATTTCCTTAAATAAAGTACCTTTATTT
>MU181926.1:1129504-1146196 GCA_016904865.1 Pissodes strobi | reverse complement strand
TTGGTGTGCTAGGTTGTGCTAGGTGCCCTTTATTTGTGCTAGCATTTTGGCAAAAGAAATCCAACCGGGGGGGGGCTAGTTTAACGGACCTGACTTAAGTGGCGGTTCAAAAAACAAGCCAATTAAATTTAATATCTTACGTTTGCTTCCCGATAGGATTTAAGTACAAATACTACCTGTGAATCATCCTTAGAAAATGAATCGTTGTTAGAAAAGATATAAAATCCGATTCTTGCACTGATTTTTATTTTTTATATTTGTTTTGATTTTGGGCATGCTTTGGGTTAGTTTGGGTTAGTTTCGTTTAGGTGCGCCTCCGTAGCGAGCGGAGGGTCATGCGTGAAGTGAAATATTAGTTTAATGATAAAAAAAAAGTTGGGTTAAGAGCCGATTTATAGTAGTTATACAGCAGCTTGCTTGTGTTTTTGCGAATATATTCCACTGCCCACCATTCAAAACATATTACAACAATAATCTCGTACGTGCCGAAGTATGGATAAATTGTGTAAGCTGCTACAGTTCAGTACACTTTTTCTTGGGTAGAGAATGAAATTGAGTCATCAAAGCTGACGCGCGACGAGAGACTCTCAGATATCACGCATTCGGGTACAGTCAGATTCAACTTAGTTTTTCATGAAAACGGCTGCAAGTGGAAATTTTAGATCTGACATATTTTTAGGTAACACTTGGGAGCCGCCGACAATCAATAATTGTTTTTGGCGATCCGGTTTTCCGTTTCCGAGTTATTACGTCAAATTTGCGACTTCTCAAATGGTCGAAACAAATTATTAACTTTGAGGATTTTTTTGTTTACGTTCTTTTTGACGGTCTTTTGAATCTTATTGAAACTGGCTGGAATCGGAAAGCCGCGAGTATTTTTTCAGCATTTATATTTTTGAAAAAGGCATCACTTTGCGTCGTTCTAGCGCCAAAAAAGTCGCGAGGATCGAAAATTCCTAGACGATAAGGGAAAATGTTAAAACATCAATTTATAAGTCAAAGAAGGTTTTTAAAAAACGATTACTTGAAGATCATTTTGGATCGCACAACAGAGGTGAAACTTCATTCGCACAAAAGATAAACGGAGAGTAACATAGAGGCATGTACTTTGTATTAGGTATACGATGCATAACTCTCTCTTCTTCTGTCTTTCCCAACGCTATATTACTCTCTCTACTTCAGTTCGCATATAACCGTCTCTCCTTTTGTCTTTATAAACGATATATCTCCCCCACTACTTCCGTTCATCTCGCGATGTCACGCATTTCGTAACGTTTTCGTTGCACATTGACTAGCTTACTTTCCAAGTCCAGCGCGCGAAAATAGAGGACTCTGGTGAACAGGGTGAGCTAGTCAAATTTAAACTTATCGCCATTTCGAAATTTTACACGACACGTTATCACATAATATTTTTTTACTGGAAGGCGGAATAATCTAAAGCAAATTCTCTCCTTTTTAAAGATTTCATTTCTGTCGTGCGATTTTAAGCACACACCGTCTTTTTATTACTAGAGTTCTGGATATATTCACTTTTATTCAACCCTTCCACTATTCCTCTTTATTCGATCTTGGCAGAATAATTGCATTGACTTTATGTATGTGTCAATATCTTAATCCCTTGGATATTTCCAAGGTACAAAGTGGCGCCCTTTTGTTTTAAGTTGCCTTTAATAAATTTATTGAGGTACCGTTACTTATATCAGAGCTTTGTAAAACAAAGGCGTCATAATTTACCTATAAAGTTAATATTTTGTTTATTGAACGTAGTTCATTAAGCAAGGTATTATTTCTTTCATCATACTTCTAGACGATATTCTGGTTTGTTATACAGCACCTGCCCGAAATCTGCTTAATTAACATTAAAAAAAATGGTTGCATGGAGATAAAATACCTTTGAGTGCTTGTAATTTCAGAAGAAGTGTAAGTCTTAAGAAATATTTAAAACCGGTATTTTTTAGTGAAAATAGTGAATGGTTAAATGTTTCACCTGATAACACCAGTTAATACAGTGTGTACAGGGTTATTCATTATAAATGGACACCTCCCTTAACTTGGTTATTTTTAAAGATAGAAAAATATTTTTTTTATCGACTTGTAGGTAATCATCTTAATTTTTTTATTTGCAATGAAAATATTATACAGGGTGGCCCATAAGCAAATGCCAATATAAAATTACATTTTTTTAAATGGAACACCCTGTATATTATTGCATTTTTGGATTCTACTTAATATTCTAAGCATATTTTATGTATGGTGTTATACCTCTAGAGTTAGTAGTTTCACAGCTATAAACGGTTGAAAATCGATACTTTGGCTACTTTTCACTTTCGTAGCAAGAAGGCCATTAAAAATAGAGTAAAATGAATTTCACATTCCTATCTTAACTTTTCAAGAGCTATCTGATGGTGCTAACTGATGGTACCTGCCAAGGTACCAGATTTGGTACCCATGGTACCGCCTGCCAGTTAGCCCCATCAGATAGCACTTGAAAAGATAATATAGGAATGTGAAGTTCATTTTATTCCATCTCTAATGATCTTCTTGTTACCAAGGTGAAAAGTAGCCAAAGTACCGATTTTCAACTGTTTATAGCTGTTAAACTACTAACTCTAGAGATGTAACATCATACATAAAATATTCTCAGAATTTTAAGTAGAATCCAAAAATGCAATAATATACAGGGAGTTGCATTTAAAAAAATATAACTTTATATTGGCGTTTGCTTATGGGACACCCTGTATAATATTTTCATAACTAATAAAAAAATTAAGATAATTACCTACAAGTCGATAAAAAAATTATCCCTCTATCTTTCAAAATAACCAAGTTAAGGGGGGTGTCCATTTATAATGAATAACCCTGTACATCTAACATGGAAAAAATTTAAGATTAGGGCTAGGTTTTCGAAAAATCGCAGATCATATTATTTCAAATAATTACAAAATCAATATGAGATAAAGATATTTTAATCAATCTAAAAATCAATATGTTGTAAAGATATTTTAATTAATATAAAATTAATATGAGGTTAAAAGAAAAGGAAATTTAGCACAAAAATACAAAAAAAAAACACATCAGCGTTCTTATTTCTGAAAAGAACCAAAGTTCTCCTGAAATGGCCGCACTCTTTAAATTGGAGGAAGGAGAAGGAAGTTAAATCAAATACGTGCAGGTTTAAGAACAATTAATTAAAATCGGATCTTATAAGACCATATAACACAAATGATGGAATATCAGGTGATATTGGAGGAAGTTATATAGGGTCTCCTATATTTATCGAGCACTGATTTCCTAACCAGAACCTAAGTACAGCTCATAAACAAAGGCAGTTAGCTTTGCTTAGTTAACCAAAACAGAAATTCAATATTCGTCGCTCTTTTGTATGAATAAGGCCTCTTATTATTAGAAGTGTAACTTCCTACGCCCGACAGGCAAAATATTCTCCTAGGCTACAAGGACAATAGACAATATGGGTGTATTCAAAAGACATTAGATACATAATATTATAGATAATATCTATAATAATAAGCAAATTGTATGCCATGCAAAAGAAACTAGGTAAACCATATAATAGAGAGTGCTTGCCTATTTAATGCCCCATGCACCAATTTACCTAAAATGATTCACGAGATAACATAATATAAAGATCACTAAGAATAGGTAAATGAAAAACAACTCCACGTGCAAGAATCGCCCGTTCTAATATAATATACTTTCCCGTAATCCCGCGCGTAAATCATAAATCCAAATGAATTATCCTTCCCTACGCAAAATTATATATTTAAATAAAAAAAGATATAATAAAAACAATACTGTCATTGCCTGCACAAAAACCAAGGTGAAAAACAAATCTGCTTCCTTTCTTAATTCCTAGATCAAAAAGGAGTTTCTCGAAAAGATGTATTTATAGAGTTCATCTAGTCGCCACGAAAAAGCGTTTGATCGATGCAAATCGTGTAAACTTACATATTAAAATTAATTGACATATTAAAATAATTTTTTCTAGTGCTATGAAAATAATCACAATATTGATATTTATTTTTTTAATAACTTATCAAATAAGATTTTTAGAAGGGAAATAAAATTAATTCAAATGAACCTGATAGACACTAACGTGAATTATTTGTGCATAAAATGAAAAGCAGCAGCACGATTGAAATTGGATAGTACAATGATTGCTGTAATTATGCCAAGCTATTATGGCTAAACTGTATATCAGTAACTTTTATTTTTCGATGTTGTTATCGATTCGTTTCGAATAGTAAGTTGAAACTATAGGTGCAAGATAATAGTATATTATTTTATATGGAGGAAAAGTAATACTTTTCATGGCGCGCTCGTGTTTAACAGCCGAACGGAGTGAGGCTGGTAATAGAGAGCAAGCCATGAAAAGTAACTTTTCCTCCAAATAAAATATGCTGTTTTTTCTTCAAATGTCGACAAATTAATGCAAAAACGTCGATTTTTAATAGTAATAATAATTATTATTAAAGATAAGTTGGTTCGCAAGGCGGCTTAGACCGGTGCGGTGTCGGTGAATAGGCTCAGTTTGTTGCTATAATAATGTCATATAAAGCTGTCAGTGGACACTGTCAACAATAATTATTTTTTTAAAATTGCGTTTTCGATTGCGTTTTAATTCCGTATTGTTAAGCAGTTATTGAGTAAGTTCGATTAAATAATAACCAATTTGTTCCTAAATTAGTGATTTTTAGAAATGCAGTCACAAATTGAGTGATAAACACAAACTTTAGTTTAATAACTCTTGAGTTGTTGACGCTTATTTTGATGTTTGTTTGTATTGTATCTATGTTGATATGACAACACTTTTACCTCCGCCGGCGGAAAAGTGAAAAGTAAAGCTCCGGCGGAGGAAAAGCGAAACTTCACTGCCGCCTACCCAGTCGAGTAATGATGGATTTACTGACGTTTGAAGAAAAAAATATATTAATTTTAGCAGGAAAAAACATAAGTGAATTCGGGACAAAAATCATGTTAGGAAATTGATAAAATTACCGTAACAAGTCAAAAGATAGTTATATTTTCATATGGCAACCCCACTTTTTTTGGTATATTCTTAAAAAAATAGTATATTGTGTAACTAGGAGGAAAAGCAAAACATTCCTGGACGACTGTGGTAATTGCTGGACGAGGCGCAGCCGAGGCCAGCAACACAGAAGTCCAGGAATGTGCTTTTCCTACGAGTTGCGCATACTATTTTTTATCCGATTGAAATTAATTAGAATACGCACTTATAAAAATAGAGCCAAATCTTACTCTAAATATCAAGTTTTGAATCGAGCGAGCTTGAAATTTATTACGTAACTACGGAAATAGCATCTAAATGTTGCTTTTGATAGACGTCAGATCTGACAAACAAGGCGTTTGAATAGAACAGAAATGTTACATTCCCGGCCTAGGACGGGAATCTTATATTCCCGGACAGTTATTTTCTATTCTTGTACAGTTATTGCATGTTGCCAAGCAATGAATACAATATACTGGAATCATAACTTTTACGGTGAGAAAACACATCGGGAAGGCGTCGTTTTTCGTTCGATCGGATAAAAAAGACCTTGTTTCGCATATTTGGGCCGAGTTTCACTTTTGCATTTTAACCGTTTTTATGCAGTGGGAATAAAATATTTTCTTGATTTGACAAATATTATTATTAAAATGTATTACATTTAATCTTAAGAATGATGAAAATATTGTCTGTTGACTAAGAAGTCAATGGACAATAGAAATGATTCGAGAATAAAATTCCTTTGCTTCATTTTGTCTTTGGCATCAATGTATTGTTGGAAATAACTATATGGGATACTCATTCAGTATCAAATATAATTGAATTCGTTTTTAACCTGATCAAGAAAAATACATTCGCGCACGTGTTACGTATCATAGATATAATATTTCTTTTTATTATAAAAAATCCATTCTCTCGCAGGCTACATCCTATAGATCTATATCTTTTTGTTGGTGTTACTTTTTCGTTTCCTCGTCTTCGTTTCATCGAATCTCAAATCACTCCCGTTCTTAGCCGGCTAACGACGCTAAAAAAGTATTCACTCCAAAAATGATTTAGTGAAAATGAACATTTAAGGTTTTAACCTACAGAAAGGCAACCTAAGCTTAGCTACGATAAAGGTTAAAGAAGTTTAAACAGTTCAAGAAAATTCACTTCTTTACACAAGTATCACTCTTACAAAATTCAAATTGTTAAAGAGCTGGCTGAAGATGGCCCAGGTAAAAACTGCAGTTCTGTGAGGAAATTAGGAATTTGCTTAATATGAATATAGTAAACTGACGAAGCAACATGTATTTTGCTATGTTAATTGACAAAAATATTGTCATTAGTCAACGAGGGAACTACATACCCAGGTCATAGGAAACCAGTGCATCGGTTGGAATAGTTAAACGAAGAGCTATATTTGCAGTTTTCCAAGTAAATCTTATTACGCAATTGGCAATTTTGTTTTTCAATGCGATAAATCCATAAGTGCCAAATGCAAGTATTTGGTTTCAGCAGGATAGATCTTCTCGTCACTATGCTTATGTAAGACCTATAACTAGCCAAACCGCAAAATTAATTAGCCACGCATCTAGTTTTTTTATGCTGATATGAAAGATGGTAAACTATGTAGTTTAGATGGATAAAAATATTGGGAAATAGACAGTTTAGTGCAAATTTTACAACAATTGTACAGTAAATTTGTCACTAAATTATTAACGACCATGGTAAGCTTTAGGAAGTTTGGAGACAGACGAGACGCATAGAATGATATTTCCAAATACTTCTCTAACTCTATTATATTTTGTAATTAACTACAGATATTTACAAATCCCAAAGATATGTTTCTTTACTTTCTTTTATATAAACTATACTTTTATTATTATAATGAGTAGCAATGTACGTATCTAGTCAAATTCCTTAGGCTTTATCATCACTATAAAATCTAAGATGAAATTAAAGCGTAATTCGCAAGACCCTTGAGGGCTTCGAACTAATTTACGCAGGGCTAATCAAACCTTTTGTGAAGAACTGTATCTAAATGTGCCCCTTAATTTAAGTTACATTCGTTAAGTTGTCTTGCCAGTCCTGTCATCTCGCTATTGCTTCTAAAGGTTCATTCACATTATTTGCAAACTGTGCTAGTTTGTTTAGCGAAAAGTCAACTCTCGATAACGTGCGTGTTATTACGTTACAGCTAGCGTTTACGTATTTGAAAGCAAAATCGTATAATCCTAAATTCAAAAAAAACATTTTTTTAGTCTACCTAAAAAGGTTGCTATACCGAAAGTGTTCTGAGTAAAGTACAGAATCTTGGCACTTTAATCGGCCTGAAGTACAACTCATCCGTGCGCGCCAGGTGCAAAGGCATGAACTTTAACGATCACGTCTTATATTACGTAATATCATAATTGAAACATGGGACCACATAAATATTGAATTATTAGTTATAAAAATACATAAAAATGGTGTATACTTGAAAACACACAACGGAAGTGAAAACTTCAGCATTGCGAAAGTAATATTATGCAATACAAGTATTTTTGTGTGTTTTATGTTTTGAAATTACTTGCCACAACCTTGATGTTCACAATAAAATCTTATCTCGAAATCTCCCATAAAATTGACAGAAATCGCTGCTTATCGCTTGAGAAATACCCAAATTCTTCGATCCTGGCCCATTTAGTAGGCTTCAAATAGTTTCAAATGAGATATCAAGTAAGTAAATCTAATTACCTACCGCAGAAACTGCACGCACGGAGATCACAGTGGGGCAAAGGACCCTTAAAAGTGTCATCAATTCAAACGCCTGGTTTACTGGTGACAGTGATTTTTAGTTAAGAGAAAAATACCTTTTTTTAACTAATAAAACTACATAAAACATATTTTTTTTATGAATTACCCAGAATTTCTTTTATATGTGATTAATAATTGCAATGGCATCTTCAGTCTCGATGTTTGGAACTGACACTGACATACTAGGGTGAATTGCCAGCTGGAAAACTTCCTTAGGAAAATGTTTTAGTGCTTTTGTGGGTTAGTTTGGCTTTGGACTTTTCTAAAGCTAGTAATGAAAAAATGAAAAAGCTTACGCAATATTTTTTGAAGTTCTTGCTTTGAGCTTCTGAGCTTCTTCTAAAATTTGATCATTTGGCAATAATAATGACGAAACCACACCTGGTTCATGAATAAGCAATTTATGCAGAGTAGGTGACATGTAAAACCAATAAGGATATAAGACAACAAAATGTTTAGATGCATCAAGAGTAAAATCTCTAAAGTTGCCGATGTTAATATCATAGCCACTAGATATTGTTATTAAAATTACATGTAATTTATTTATTAAATCTTTTTCTACGTTTGTTATCTCGGATGCTACGTCTGCGTTGCTAAAAAAATCTGGCTGTGTTTCCATCATTGTTATTCCCAAAACCTGATTTGGGACGATCTACTATTAAGCCAGCTTTTCCTTAATTGCCCTCTGTTTGCAGGCCGTGTTTTCCCCTACAATTTATTTGTCTTCACTTCAAATTTGTCATTTTTTTACAGGAAGTTTATAAACTACGTGCAAAACACATTCAAATAGCCTGGTCCAACAATATAGTATTGACAGGCCAAACTCTAAAGAGGGGGGGGGCGGGGGGGTTATAGGGTTTTATTAGTAATTTGTTAATACAGGTAAATTCTTTAAAGCTTGCTCTACAGATGTAATAACGTTGCGTAGAAACTGTGTCGGTTAAAACATCTACCATTGTAAAAACTAGTTTGTGTGTTACAAATATTGTATTTCCCTCAACTTCCGCAGACTATGTGGATACAAGCTTAGTTATTTCGCCTTCTATCCTATTTTTTTTTCTGCCACCGAAAGTTACATTGATTCTTTCTCAAATTTTTATTTATAAGATGTATGGTCCAAGCTGTATGATCAAATCCTCATTTGGGAAACAAGCACAATTTTTTAACATCTTCTTCCTTTAAGCTGAACATTACCTATTTTTGTACAGTAAGTAAGTAAGCGTTCAGTCGTATAGTCTAACAAAACCTGAAGCAGATTTAGCTGTAATAGTTGCATAGCGATAGAGCCTACAAATGCTTTTTTACAACACTAGCTGCCATTTTTGATTCAATAAAGGTCGATCACCCCAATTAAGAAATAATCGTTCTGGGATATTTCAATGCCCATAAACCAACTGGCTCAAACATCACAAGATCGACAACGAAGGTAGACAAGCTGAAGCATTTGCCATCAGGTGCGGGCTTACTCAACTTGTAGACGAACCAACTCGGATCTCAGAGAGGGGCGAATTTGCTGCTCTCCTGGATCTTTTTCTAAACACAAATCCTGATCAGTACCCAATTACAGTTGGTCCGCCATTAGGTATCTGCGACCACAAACTTATTACAACGGTATGTGAACCGCATGAATACTGGAAGATCCGCCATTGCTCCGTAAAATCTGGCATTACAATTGTGCAAACTGGGATGATCTAAGAGAGTTCTGCCTAGATTTTCCTTGGCTCAGCGTCTGCTTTGGGACTGATGGCCCGTCAGTCTGCTGCGAAGAGATTACGCAAGTAATCTTCTCATTAATGAAAACATACTTTCCATATTCTATCAAGTTACCATCAAGAGGAAAGCCCTGGTTCGAGAGGATGCGAAAGAGCTGTAGGTAGGGAACAGCAAGCCTACAAGTACTGGCAGCAAAATCAGGCCGCTGACGTAGACTAAGGACAAACACAATCAAAGGATTAGGAATAAACTTTTGCAATGCCCCAGTTGGTTCAGGAATATCTGGTCGGTAGCAAAGGCAGAAAGTAATAACCTCATAAAAACGTCTCTACCACCTTTGACAGATGAACGCCCCCACCATATAGAACATCAGCACTATCATGGCAGAAGTTAAGCTTCATCACCTGATATTCGTAAAATCCTCAAAGAACTAGATACGCAAAAGGCATCAGAGCCAGGGAATATATACCTGCCATCGTGTTAAAGAACTGCTCCAACGAACTAACACCCATTTTTCCAGACTTTTATCTGTGTCTTACCGTAAAGAGATTTACCCGTCTTCATGAAAAGCTGCTCGAGAGCAACCTGTTCCGAAAAAAGGCAAGAAAACCATGCCCTCAAACTATCGTCCAATTGCATTGCTTCCAATAATCTTCAAAGTCATGGAACGTGTAGTCAATCGGCAGCTACTTAAGTACCTTGAGACGAGCGGATTAACTAGCGATAACCAATACGGCTTTCGCAAAGAGAGATCGGCTGGAGATATATTGGCCTATGTCACTCATATATGAAGTAGGGCAATTGAAAACTACTGAGAATCTCGAGCGATTGAGTTGGATATTTCGAAGGAATTCGACAGAGTTTGACATGACGGATTGCTCAACAAACTGCCGTCCTTCGGACTGCCAGCCGCTCTCAGCAGCTGGCTTGCCAGTTTCCTTAAGAACCGATCTCTGCATGTTGCAGTTGATGGACACGTCTCACACACATTCACCATTAACTCGAGCGTGCCTCAGGGCGCAATACTATCACCAACTCTGTTCCTCATCTATATTAATGACTTGCTGACTGAAAACAATAATCCTGTTTACAGTTTTGCGGATGACAGTACCATTGTCTCCCAATTTAGATCGGAAAAATCTTTACCAGCGATTGAGACATATCACCGCAGACAGAACGAGATTACAGCAATTAATCAAGATCTGGAGGCGACAGAAATTTTGTCCAGTTCGATGCAGCAAAAACCGAAGCTGCCACGATTACCAAGAAAGCCAATACGGCAGGCCCTGACATCATTATGGCAGGACTGACCATTCCTTCATGCTGGTCAATCGGAGTATTGGGTATCTCGGTCAACAGCAATATATCCTGGCATGACCACACTGCTAACATCGCAAAATCAGCCTCGCAAAAGCGTGGAGTGCTATTTTGCAACAAAGAACTGTAAACACCGCAGCAGCTGCTCTTGCTCTACAAAGCGCTAATAAGGCAGTGCTTACAATATTGCTCACATATCTGGGGTGTTGTACCAAAGCACACCCTAAAGCTGCTGGATTCCATTCAGAAGAGAGTTGTGCGTCTCGTCGGTGACCCGGAGTTGACCCGGGATCTGGATAGTCTGGAACACCGCAGATATGTGGCGGAAATATCCCTGTTTTACAGATATTTTCATGGCAGATGTTCCCAGGATTTGGCTCGCTTCATCCCGCCCCCAGCAACGCACGTCAGATAGTCACGACATACGGCAAGAGCGCATCCGTTCGTTGTACAACTAGAAACACTTAGAACAACGCTTTACAAGGACTCCTTTGTCTGGCCCACTGCATCACTGTGGAATTCACTCCCAGGACATCTGTTTCCCCCAAATTACAACATCCAGCTCCCTTAGTATGTGTGTGTCATTGCCATTAAAAAGAAGAAAAAAAAGAGTTTTTGGCGTAAATTATCCTCAAGTAATCGGCTTTTCTAAAAAAAAGTTCTTGAGCCAAAAAAAAACTTAAATTTTTGGACCTAAAGTTGATGTTTTTTTTATATTTTTCCCGACATTTTCGAAACAAAGAAGTATTTAGAGAATTTTCTGCTAGAAATTAGCTACCGAATTGTCGTCTCAGTTTTTTTATTCCTCCTAACTTTTTCAGTGCTAGAACGATCTAATCTAATCTAAGGTATCATATTTGGTAGTGTATAAAAATGATTCTGTGTTCGCTGTTTACTGACACCAAATGTCACATTACACAAGTTCTACATAGCGGATAGTACAATATTTTCTTCTGGGCTTTATGAAGAGGACAATATTAGCCTCGCCCGGCCTTTAAAAGGTTTAATATTATAAAATGGGATAATTTTACCCTTTTAACATTCTGTGCTCCAGTTAAACCATATGTAATTTTGTAATAATTAATTTAGAGCATATGTAGATATTTTGTAACAAGCAAATTTTGGAGAGGCGACTTGCGATGTTCAAATAGGCGAGGACGTGACAACCCTGGAAAACGAATGGCGCAGCAGTAGAATCGAATCGGTGTTATATAATAGGGAGTATATATATAGATTAGAAATAAGGCGTAGATATAGTTACTGTATGAATAGCAGAGTCGACTCATGGCGATATGTAATTATGATAACTGTACTGGCGAAGGTGTATTGGCGAAATAAAACGTGTTACTAAAAACTAGTCGTTTACAGATCAGAAGTCGGGATAACCTACGTATTGTGTTATTTGTTGTGGAGAACGGTTTAATACGCGATTTCGGCGAGTTAAATCGCAGAGGCAACGTCTTCTTTTTTGTGAGTGGCGATATCACAAAAACTCATAACAAAAGGCGGGCGTTTGTTGCTATCCTTGACAGTGGATTGACATTTGGCGATTTTTCAGATATTCACGATCATAATAAACAAGTGTGTGCTAATTAATTAGTGATTATTGTAAAAATTGTGGCGTATTTTAACTGTGTTTATTTTTTCATTGGTGTTTAAAAGGCGTTTTTCAAGTGATTTCCTATGGAGGAAGGCAGAAGTGACGAGTTAGAGCTCGATTACGAGTTGGAATTGAGCGACGGTGACCACGGCGAAGGCGATTCGGCGATGGAAGACGAAACAGTCTCCATGGTACATAAGTTGTTGAAAGGCGGTTTGGCAACTAGTATCCAGCAGATTGTGGCGGCCGAAATGGCAAGGGCGGCGAAGCAAAAGGCGGCCGAAATGGTAAAGGCGACAAAACAAAGGGCGGCCGTTGGTACTGGCGGTACCAAGGGCAACAAGAAGGGCGAAAAATCAGGTGAGAGCGTTCTTCAGGCGGTAGTAGAGCATGCTTGTAGCGATAGGGCGGACTCCGCTTGCAGTTCGGGCTGTATAGGGTCAAAGGCAAGGGCAGGCGGCGACATTATTGACCCTTTCGATCCTGATAGCCGGGACTGTAACGTAGTCAGGTGGTTGAGCAAAATTGATCAGTTGGGCGATATTCATGAATGGTCGAACTATGAGAGAGCGTATTTTATGCAGGCGAAATTGCAAGGCGCAGCAAGGGGCTGGTTTAATCGGCTTGATGAATATGACCTCTCATGGGAAGACTGGAAGGCGGCTCTTAGGAAGGCGTTTCCTAGAGTGCATGACTTTGCTCAGCTGCTCAAGGAGATGATAGCGAGGGTTAAATTGGATGGCGAAACCATGACCCATTATTATCATGATAAAATGGCTTTGATCGAAAGGTGTGGACTTTCAGGCACAAAGGCGCTTTCGTGTCTGATTGACGGTCTACCTCTCGATCTACAGGCGAATGCGAGGGCATTTGGTTGCTCTTCCCCTGGCGACTTGTATACTGGCTTTCTTTCCTCTTTTGACAGATATCGGCGTCCATCAACCGATATTGTGGAATTGGAGGGGCAAGGAAGTCCAGGATCATGCGCAGGCGAAGGCGACGAAGACTTTGCGGTCTACTGAGGCGATTCTCAAATTGAGAGAGGCGTTTGGCGAATTTTGGGTACCCATGGCGTACTATTTCCAACTGCTGGCGCGGGCTGGCGTTTACGAGCAAGGCGTTTGCTGACTTTTTGGCGAGGCGAGGTGTAAAACACCGAGGGCGAAAGGTTAGGTTGAAAGGTGCATGCAAGTGAGTCTGACTGGCGAGGTGCAAAGGGTGAATGGTCAGGTTGAAAGGTGCATGCAAGTGAGTTTAACTGGCGAGGTGCAAATGGCGAATGCTCTGTTGGCGAAAGGCGAGAGCTATGGCGATTTAAGGTCCAAACTTCTTTTGAGATAGCAAAAGGCGAGTGAGAACCTGACAAAGGCGTAATATAAAGGTGATATTCGATAAAAGGCGTAAGGTTGCAACCACAGGCGAAACCTTTAGGGTAGGCGATTTGGTGTTATGGCGAATGCACAGATTGATAAGATCTGGTTGATTTACTGGCGAGTTAAATTAATGAGGGCATTAATTGTTGCAGGATGGCCGAATGTAACAAGCAAATTTTGGAGAGGCGACTTGCGACGTTCAAATAGGCGAGGACGTAATAACCCTGGAATACGAATGGCGCAGCAGTAGAATCGAATCGGTGTTATAATATAGGGAGTATATATATATAGATTAGAAATAAGGCGTAGATATAGTTACTGTATGAATAGCAGAGTCGACTCATGGCGTTATGTAATTATGATAACTGTACTGGCGAAGGTGTATTGGCGAAATAAAACGTGTTACTAAAAACTAGTCGTTTACAATTTATTTGAGTGAAATTCCTTAATCAGTATTCCAGGTTAGTTGAAGAAAACAGCAACTCTTTGGGAATCCGATATAGATGAATTCGTTTTTTACTTCATCAAGAACAATCCATTCGCGCACGTGTTACATATTTTACATGCAATATTAAATAGGATTGTTTTTTTGTCCCTGGACTATCTGAAACTTTAGTTAGATTTTCAAATTGAGCCAATAAATTATTTTCGAAAGAAATAAAGTCATCATGGTACATAAAATAGCTTTATGCTAATTTAAGCCCAACATTGCGATAGACATATCTCACATTTTCATTAATTTAGAGCTGCTTGACATCGATGTGTACGGTTGACTCTTTTTGTGTCTTTGTCTAACTCCATTTGGTATTATCACACCCGACTCCAATTACTAACCATGAACAAGTGATAGCAACATCGCATCGAGGGGAGTCGTGTTTGGGCGTCGGTCGCGTCGCTTCGAATTTACACACGAGCACGCAACAATTTTATCTATTGTTACACTTTAACCGGCTTTTGTCAATTGTAATTTAATTTACCGAAACCAAATTGAATAAAATAGCCAGGGTCTAGAGGATCGAAGCATGCTAATAATATTTATTCCTGAGCTGCGTTATGGGGCAAAATCAAAGATTGGAAACTTCAACAAGCAAATATGATGCAATATTCTTGGTTATCTTTGTACACTGGTTCACCACCTTGGGGCTTCTCCATACCTCCTGGAAAGTATTGCCAGAAATGTCTGAGACCCTAGAATGTATCTTGTGACGTCACAGGAAGCTATCCTGGTAATGTGGCTAACGGCATCAAAACAAAAAAAAAAAACAGTCCCAGGCAGTTACAGAATTCGCCAGGAATGTCAACCAATCGTACTCAATTTGGCGAGGAACGTCAGTTAATTTGATTTAAGTTTTTGAGAGAAAAATTTATAAACATAGGAAGTAGAAATAACTCTTAATCTATTAATAATTAATTCACATGCCCCTTCGCCAATTTGAGCAAAACTGCTTTGCAAAATGTGCTTTTTTACTGTTATTTCTTAACGCAAATTATGATATACAAAATAAGGACTTAATTAGTAATGAATAATAAAACTGAAAGGTAACTAAATAGAAATCAGATACAAAATTGAAGTTATTTTAATTAATCTAAAAAATAAATGTGAGACAAAGATAGATTTAATAACAGTTGTCTTGAGAACTCACTTTTTAAATATCGAAAGAAGAAATACGCGTAGTTTTAAAAATAATTAACAAAGATGTCGAACAAGATCATATAATACCAGCAATATGTAGCGATACCGGAAGAAGCTACATAGGGTCTTCTACACTTGTCAAGTGCTGCAAATATTAACTTCTCTAAATTGCTTCGCTTATCCAGAACCAAATAACGCCTTATAAGCAAAAACTGTTGGTCCTATTAATAAAATTGCTTAACTAAAGTCCAATTAAGCAACCATTACTCTTTTTTCTTCCTTCGCGAAGCCTCAAACGTGAAATAACGACAATTCTATAAGCAAAATGAAAACTCATATTCATTCATATTTTTTGAGCAAGGAATGTTTAAAAAAAAACGCTGAAACACGATAATTGATTTTGAGTTTTTCACATTTTTTGGTTAAATAAAAAAAATCCCAACCCGCTAACTCCCAGTTAGCCCAACTTTTTTTTTCAAATGGAAGCCTATGTCTTGTGGCGGCTTGTTGAAAAGCACATGAAAAATGGAATCCAGCCATACCAAATAAACAAGTTTTATGTTTGCAATAACGAGGTTTTTTTTTATTTATAAATTAAAACGTTTTTATAAAATTAAACTGTATTAAATTCTATTCACAGGTGATTTAATGCCGCAAATGCTGAAAATGTCCTCCATTTACTATCTGACATTCTCCTAGGCGATAGTAAAAACCGTCCACAGCATTACGAATGACTTCAGGTGGTATATTACATATCTCCGCCGTGAATTTGTGCTTTAGATCTTCAATATTGTCCGGTCTATCCTAATAAACACTTTCTTTCAAATATCCCCAAATAAAGTGATCTAGGGGCGTTAAGTCGGGGCATCCTGGTAGCCATTCAATTGTACCGCGCCTCCCAATCCATCGATTTGGAAACATTTGATCTAAGTCATTAAAACCAAAAAAACTTTCCTTCTTTCCATACACACCAAGAAAATACATTTCAGTATTTTAGGCTTGGTTTTTGACGCTCTTTATTTAATGCATTATCATCAATTTAGTTTGTTTATACCTTAAGGCATTTCTAAAGTTAGTAATAACCAAATAATTATACTATTTTCAATTTCACGTGTATTTTTAACCTGTTGTAATCACAGTATTACTAATTGATGTTACGTCCTAGTGTACTCAAGAAGTATGTGCGGAATATAATAATAATAATAATAATAATAATAATAATAATAATAATAATAATAATAATAATAAT
>MU181926.1:1078227-1117096 GCA_016904865.1 Pissodes strobi | reverse complement strand
AACTGCTACACCGACGTCATCGATTTCGGCCGAAAATTTTTTTTTCTGGAACCTGCTCGGTAGTTGTCACGGGTCCCTAATGTTCAGATTCGGTGTTTTTGACCCCGGAAACCCTCGAGTACCAATTAGGCCAAATCGCAGCTCACGTTCCCTTTAACCAAAATGGTTGTTCTAGGTCTAAGCTTGCTGTTTTGACTGAAAAATATTAGCTGAGAGGCGGCCCGCAAAAATGCATTCCAACCCCTATATATTCAACTGTAGGGGTGTGCTAGCTCTTAAAATGGTTGTGCTAGCCTGTGCTAGGTCTAAGCTTGCTGTGCTAGCAATTTGACGGAAAAGTATTAGCTGAGGGGCGGCCAGCATAAATTCACCCCATCCCCTATATATTCAACTGTAGGGGTGTGCTAGCTCTCAAAATGGTTGTGCTAGCCTGTGCTAGGTCTAAGCTTGCTGTGCATAACAATTATCTTTACCAACCCTCAAAAGAACCCAAACGTTAACTTAGCCCCCCTCCCCCCCGCATTTGTGGACTATTATTTTCACAAATGTAGTTGTGCTTGCATTTTTTTTAATTGTGCTTGCATTTTTTTTAGTTGTGCTTGACTGTGCTAGCTCCAAAGAAGCTGTACTAGCCAGTATTGCAATTAAAAAAGGTGCGGGGGGGGGGGGCTAGCATTAACCTAGCCCCCCCTCACATAAATTAGAGGATATCGTTATTACTATGAGTGTGCTACCTCTGAAACAAATTGTGCTATGTTGTGCCAGATCTCAAGGTCCTGTGCTAGCCTTTTGAAGAAAAAATCAATGCGGGGGCAGGAGGGGGCAGGTTAACGGACCTGAGCGAAACGAGTTAATGCCGATGGGTGACGCTTTTAGGAAGTAGAGGGGTATGCGGTTCTACCCCGCTATGCGGTTATGCCTCTCATTTCCCTACCTTAGATGTCAAAGTTTGCAACTATAAGCTATCAAAATCAATAAATTTTAAAGGCCATGATCACGATAATTTTTGTTTGACCCAATATCGTTGTGATGTTGCATTTTGATTGGTTGTAAGCTCGCATCATAATGAAAAATCTGTACCTTAATGAACATCATTCAAGTACCGGTAGCACATGTCTAATAAATCAATTAAAGTATAGGAGTAGAACTAAAATAATTTGTGCTGAAATCCGTTAGATAATAATGCCTCAAGAATATCACTAGCAAAAGTAAGGTTAATATGTTTCTATGGATAGATTTTTATGTAAATAACTTGAAGATATCGATCAGAGATAAATAAATACCTAAAGATATCGATCAATGATTTGTAGTTGACATGCTGATGACAGAACATCGGCGCTCCAAAAACGTCTCCTGAATTGAGTGTTTCTTTTAAAAAATAACGATATCTTTAAGAGAACGGTTAGTTTGAGATGTGTACAATATAACATAAAGTCAACACTATACTTATTTTTAGGTATAGAATCGAATACCCAGTCAGCCAATTCGCAGTCTTATCCAGACTACACGTATTCAATGTTAGACGCATTCGTGCCACTTGCAGACGATGAAAATGCACAGTGTAGGTGTAAGCGCGGTGCCCAGGTGAGTAAAGATAGTCGAAATTATACACATTGTAATAATAATAGTTGCGAAAAACGGATGTTCCCCTAATATTTATTTTGCAACAGATTACTGGATACGTACTTAAATGACAGGAAAAACACTATATAATTTCTTCTCGTTTTATTTAGCAATATCTATGTGCCGATAAAGCTAAATGGATCGATAGAAAGTGTAAAAGAGAAGGCCGTTGGCGTCTTTGGCACCTCGAATGCCAATCAGCAGTCCTAATCCATTAGGGCGGAAGACTGCACCATATGGAAATGTGTTTTGCTTTTACAGCAAAACGGTTGGTGCCAGAGACGCGAAATATTGTACGCAGGCATAAAATTTAATTAGAATTTTGCATTTAATGGCGATGTTGCCAATTTTACATTTGTAATTTTATTTTTAAAACTACCAATTATTTATTCTAATTTGTAAAAATGCAAAATTATCTTTTTAATTTTAGACCTAAATATACCATATTTCAGAACGATAACACGTACCTTTTAGGCTCTAAATAAAAATTGGTTCTTTTATGACTTTCATAGCACGGGGATCATATTTTCATTTAATAATAGATTTACGTAATTCTAATTAATTTTTAAGGACTAAGGTAGTTAGTAATGAGCGAATTAGATTAATCTGCCATTAATTCGAACCAATGTAAACACAATTAGTAAACTACCGCATTCAAAAAATACACCGCTTAAGCATATTAATAATACTAAAATATATTTTATTATTCTGCATCTATAAACCAATTTATATTTAATAATAAATATTATTTAATAATTACTATTAAACACATCAGCTGATAATTTTAAATATATTTAGGTTATTTTGTAACTGGAAAGAAACAAATCTGAAACGGAATCGCATCTCATGTTAAGAATATAATACAACGAGCTGCAAATGCAACATAATTGATTCCTACAACAATTACAAAGAAGAATGGTATTGTCACGGCTAGCAACCATCCGAATATTTTTGTGCTACCGTACCCCCTTGTCGCGTCTATGTATGAGTCATCACCGGCCGCGCAGATTCAGGAACTGCGGAATTCTCACGATGCGTGCACGCCTGGTCGAGAATAATATAGAGAGGCCTCGCTTCTCCCGGAGTATTCGCGATAGATTTTAGATTGAATATAAATAGCAAGCAGAACGCGTGTTGAGTTAGTTAATAATTGAGTTCTGAATTGTAAAAATCTAATAGTTGTAAAGTTATAAAAGTGTCTTAGTTACCAAGAAGGATATGACTACCAGATTCTGCGTGGACTATAGAGGGCTCAATGACGTCACCAAGAAAGACAGCTGTCCACTTCCCAGAATTGATGACACGTCGACGACACTAGCAGGTTCTCATTGGTTTTCAACACTCGATTTAAGGAGCGGCTACTGGCAAGTAGGCATCGACGAACAAGGTAAAGAAAAGGCTGTCTTTTCTACCGGAAGTGGTTTATATCAGTTTAAAGTTATGCCCTTCAGACTATTCAATGCCTCCGCTACTTTTGAGCGTCTTATGGAAGTTGTTCTACGAAGCCTCACTTGAAAGACATGCCTGGTCTATCTTGATGATATAATTGTACTGGGAAAAACTTTCGAAGAGCACCTACAAAGCCTGTATGAAGTTTTTCGTAGAATCAAGAATGCTCAGCTCTTACTGAATACAAAGGAATGTTGTCTTTTTCAACAAAAAGTTGAATTTCTCGGGCATGTCGTGTCATCAGAGGAAATCCAAACCGACCAACGAAAGATTATAGCAATCAAAGACTGGCCTCGTCCTCGCAACAAACACTAATTGCGGAGCTTCCTTGGATTATGCACCTATTATCGAAGATTTGTCGAAGGATTTGCAAATACAACTGCTCCTCTACATGAGCTCACTAAAGAACGAGCAAATTATAACTGGGATCATAACTGTGATTTTGCGTTCAGGAAATTAAAAGCGGCTCTATGTACTAGTCCAATATTGGGATATCCGGAACAAAAGACTAAATTCGTATTGGACACAGACGTAAGCAACATCGGCATCGGAGCGGTTTTACCGAAAGTACAAGCAGAAGAAAAACGAGCTATCGAATACTACAGTCGAACACTTTCGAAACCTAACGTAACTACTGAGTAAAGAGCTTTTGGCAATAGTACGGTCTGTTGAGAATTTCCATCAATATCTGTATCGACAAGAATTTCTAATAAGGACTGATCATGCAGCACTTAAATGGCTTTTGTATATGAAACAGCCTGAAGGACAGGTAGCCAGGTGGCTTGAAAAGTTACAACAATATAACTTTAAGATTAAGCACAGAGCAGGGAGATTGCATAATGCAGATGCTTTATCCAGAAGCCCATGCGAGGATACTTGTAAACATTGCCAAAGAATAGATCAACGAGAAGGAAGTACTTCCATTAGGCAAATGAAGTTTGAGGTTGATCAGCAGTGGAACACAAGGTAACTTAAGAAGGATCAGCTTGAGTGAAATAGCACTCTTGATAAAAGCTGTTGAAGAACATCAACCAAGAACAAGCTGAAGAGAGATTTCAACTAAAGGATTTACTTTTAAAACTCTGTGGGCTCAGTGGGACTCCCTGGTAGTGGAAAATGGACTTCTTAAACGAGCCTGGGAAAGCACCGTTGGAAAAGTAGTGAAGACCCAGTTATTGGTAACAAGGAGGAAGATATCGGAAGTTGTGGGAAGTTCATAATGGAAAGTCTGAGTCAACTAGGAGTGAACAAAATGATCGTGGTGTCGGCAGTGCTCAACCTGTGCCGCAAGTCAAAGAAACAAAACAAGATCTAGGGATAAAATGAAACAGTATAATGTGGGCCTACCGTTTGAACGTATCGCCATTGACTTAGCTGGCCCTTTTCCAGAAAAAATAATGGTAACAAGTACATTTTACTGGCAATTGACTTTTTCAGTAAATGGCCTGAAGTATTTGCGATCCCCAATCAAGAAGCTGTTACCACAGGCGAAGTCCTCGAAAATAACCTATTCAGCAGATTTGGTGTTCCGCTAGAGCTCCACTCAGATCAAGGGCGCAACTTCGAATCCAAGGTTTTCCAGAAAGTGTGATTTACTCAACATCCATAAAACACGGACTACCGCCTTACATCCACAATCAGACGGCATGATTGGGAGGTTTACCAAGACCATTGAAGAACATTTGTCAAAGGTCGTAGATAAACATCAGAAAGATTGGGACCAACACATACCACTATTTTT
Source organism: Pissodes strobi (assembly GCA_016904865.1). Classification (NCBI taxonomy): domain Eukaryota; kingdom Metazoa; phylum Arthropoda; class Insecta; order Coleoptera; family Curculionidae; genus Pissodes; species Pissodes strobi. The sequence goes on along the minus strand of MU181926.1, from coordinate 1,112,283 downwards.
GATGGCATATAGATGAGCAGTCCAGGACACGGCAGCACTAACACCAGCCATGGTTTTATTTGGAAGAGAACTCTGTTTACCCTGTGACCCATTATTCGGAACGCCAGACAACCAGGATATGGAAATTCAAGACTACGCGGACTCCCTTAAGGAAAAGTTACTATACATCCATGAATTAGTCAGAGAAAACACGGAGAAAGCCAGTGACCGAATGAAGACACGATATGATCTCAAAGTTAATTCTATAGGATACAGATGCACGATAAAGTCTGGTTATATATTCCGCAACGGAAGAAAGGAAGATCTACCAAGCTAACGCCAGTATGGGAAGGACCCTATACAGTCATCAATAGAATTAATGTCGTAGTGTATAGAATTCAACGTAGCCCCAGAAGCAAACTGAAAGTTGTCCACCTCGACAGGCTCAAAGCATATCACGGACATGAAGTAGCTGATCGGGACAATCAGGTTTAAGAGGGAGGCAATGTCACGGCTAGCAACTATTCGAATGTTTTTGTGCTACCCTATAGAACTAGCCTTATCGCGTCTACGTATCGCAGGCCGCGAACATTCAGGAACTGTGGAGTTCTCCCGATGCGTTCAGGCTTGGTCGAGGATAATATAGCGAGGCCTCGCTTGTCCCGGAGTATTTGCGGTAGATTTTAGATTGTATATAAATAGCAGGCAGAACGCGTGTTGAGTTAGTTAATACTTGAGTTCTGAAGTGTATAGATCTAATATTGTAAAGTTATAAGAGTAGTTTAGTGTGCCTAATTATATAGAGTGATAAAGAATAAAGAGAGTATTATTTATTGTAAAATAGTAAAAGTTGTGATTTCGTACAGAACCCACGGGAAAAACGTAACAGTATAAAATGATTTTTGCTTACAGGAAAAAAATGGAATTTTGACAATTTAATTGACTTGTTTTTCGCAAAAATATCTTGATGAATAATTAACATATAAAAATAAAATTGTTAATTCACACAATATGAAAATACAATCAAAAAACAATCATACTATTGCATTGTCAAGTTAATGTAATTGTAACGATATGGTTGATACACTTTAATAATATATCACAAAATAAAATTTACTGTAGCAAAACATCTATCAGTCTCGTCGGTAATGTCAGAGTCAGAACTGAAATCAGCGTTTTTGTCTTAGTCGTTGTTGTGTCATCTTCGTACATAATCATTACAAGTGGCGGAATGTCAGAGGCTTCATATGCTTGTATTGCCTCCCAAGATTACCCTTTCAGTATCATTAACATATTTTTTCCAATGACCCATAAAAATGTCGTTGATTACCCTTTCGCATGTAGCCAAAACGGCTGATTGTTATCCATTAAGATCTTGATCAGAGTATAACAAACCAACGAGTAGCGACAGCTGGGGGACCAAATTTTTCTGCGCAAGCGCGAAATAGTGTGTCCATCCGTCAAACTGACTTTTGTTGTAGCCCGTCAGTTACAATGTTTACAAATTCCGATAAGTGAGTTTTAGTTTTGAATTGTGTCGTAATTTCCAAATTTTAAAACTGAATAAGTGTATAATCATGCCGGGTATTTCTTGTGCATATCGTGCCAGTTCAACTAGGTCTGGATATGGAAAATCTTTCTTCAAATTTGCTCTAAAGATTATGACCAAAGAATTTGATTATGACCGGTAAGTACATAGCTACTAACCCACAATATCATGGTTGTTTTCTTTTTAAATTGAAATGTAAATTAATTGTTAAATAATTGCTCTTGAAGAATAGATAAATATTTATACAGGAGTATTAATGGTGAAAAAGTGCAATTTAAAAGTGAGAAATAGAATTCCAAAAGACGTTCGGTACATGTAGTGTGTATTGCTAGACTGTTCTAAGTTTCAAGTTTCTTTTTTATCCAACAACATATATCTCCACATTCTACATTGAGTAAAAATTTTCAAAAGTAGAATAATAGTGCACCCATATATGTGCTTAAAAAATAGTCTCTCTAAATTAGAGTATGTTCCTTTAAAATTTGTTATGCTGTTCTCACATGAAGGGTCTATGGGCAATTTCCAGCAAAATAATTCTATAGTAAAGGAAGGAAATTATTCCGGCCTGTATTAGTTTGTAGAAGTTATTTGTTGTAAGGCCGGGTTTTATGTTTAGTAGACTTGATATTTTTCATAGTAACCCAAAGAAAAAAGAGAACCTAACCTGACCTAACCAACGATTTCAATTCCGCGGAAAAGGAAAAATAGAAGGGCGGTTCGGTTTGTTTAATGTAATGAGTTTCTTGGTTAAATAAGTAGCATATCATGTCTATAGTCCGTTTGAATCACAGATGTAATATCCTAGTTTGAATCATACCCTAATTTCCAGTAAATCTCCCGAACAACAAATTCGATTAATACTAAATATTTTAGAGTAATTATGTTTCTGTTTATCCATGTCTGCTACCATTCTATAAAAGCCAATGCTGCTACGTTATCTTTACCTGTCATTACCTAACTATCTAATGGATAATAGCCTGAAATTAGAAAAATTCAAGTTGGTACAAATAATCCATACCTGAAAAGAAGTTTACTACAAACAAAGGATAAAGGATTTTTTGATAATAGACAGAAAAATATCATTGTAGGTTGTCCCCCCCCAAAATGAGCTAGTTGGGAATTATGGGTATTTAGGCATCAAGTTGGGAACAGTTATTTGCTGCCAAAAAAACTTACCTTACCCAATAATTAAAAAAAAAAAAATTATTAGTATCTTCGTAAACAAAAATTCAGGTTATCGTCAAAATAGAAATTAGCAGAATTGATATTTGATTCTGTTTCTAAAACATCGTAAGTAAATCAGCATTATTTAGTTCTTTTGTGTGATAAATCAACCTTTTAAGAGACGTATTTCCTTGTAAGATTTTTGTTAACTTTTAAGATGTTTGGTTTTTTTTTTGTTTTATTTTATTAAACATAATATTTGTTGTGCACAAGTATAGCATACATATATAAAGGGTGTTTCAATAACAACTGACTATTTTGTTATTTGGATACAACGAAAACCTAATGGAATATTTTGAACTCTAGGCCTTTATTGTAAAACTAAGACATTGGAATTCGATATGAAATATAATATATTTCAGCTAAAAAATATATTGGGTGCTGGAAATAAAAATGTATTCCAGTATGCCTTCACTCACAGATAAAAGTATTGCATTCTTTCAAGGATTTTGTAAATGATGTATCAGAGAAGAATAGGTAATTTGATATTCATAGACGAGTTTATATTGAAAACTTATAACATAATTACATCACACTTGATATTTGGGGGTTCTGCTCTAGGTACTCTAGTTTTGCCAAATGTGTAGATGTCTAATTTAAATCAACTCACATTTTGATTTCAAATTCTAAAACACGCCACCTGCAGAAGTTAGCTGGCATTCCAAAACTGCAATATGTGCCTCGATGTGTTATAAATTCTTAATTTTCTGAGTATAATGACAGGCTTAAAATCTCTAACCCCCTGTATTTTAATCAAAACTGCAGAAAGACCAAGTTTGTGTTAAAAATATATTTTTTTCAGTTTTATAAATTACAGTTATCATAAATCTAATGAGGTTTTTTTTTCAGTGCCAAAGTCTGGGCAGAAGTTTCTATCAGAAGTGATATACTGCATAAACCAGTTAAACAGTTGATGGCAAATAGACTATGCGAAGTTCACTTTGAGGAAAAGTATTTTTCTAAGATAACCTCTCCAGGAAAGAAAGCACTTGGTACCTGATGCAATTCCTACAATATTTGGTCAATATCTACTACGGGCATTTGAGACAAGTCAAGATTCATCTCAGGAACCACCAAAGAAAATCAAGAACCTTCCAGGTAAATCTTTATAGCAATTATTCATTGATTATAAAAGAATTACAGTATTAGTATTGCTTCTAATGGCACAAACTGCTACAGCTATTTTGTTTGTCTAATCACTATGACTGAATTTAGCAACAGCATTTTGAATTCCATAAGTAGAATAATTTTATTGGTTGGATTTATTAGTTACAAGGTACAAGTGAGTTACGAAACAGTAATTACCCTGATAGGTAGTCAAAATTCAGATATTTCACCTCATCCTATAATCACATTAATTCAATAAACAATATGTACTAGAAACACTACCTGGTTTTATGAGTCATGTGCCCAACAGAAAGTACCTACTGGTCACATAAATAGTTCCAGTTTTTATCTGAGTTGTACTAATTGAAATTTGTCAGACACTTTATTGGGCCTAACATGATATTGTTTGACTGCAATTAAATAGCGTTATGCTTGGTGTTAATACTGTATCAACAATACCTTCATTCTCATTATCACTTTCAGGTCCTAGTATTTCAAAAGATGAAGAAACAAAATGGGTGAATTTGGATGATATTTAACCAATGAACTTAAGAATAGATAATCGTGTTCTACCTCCTCACCTTTCACCAACTATATATGCTGAAAAGCTGCAATGTCAACCAGGACTACACAATAAATCAGTATATAAGGCCCTTGAAATCAAAATTAAGACAATGACTGATATGGATAAACACTACATCCTTTGTATCGATTGTAGGCACTCAACCAAATGGTGATAAACTTCGTACTATTTTAGAAGATTGTATTTTAAATTTAAAGGATATATATGTAAAAGCGGAAGGCATATTAAGTGACATGGGCTCAAATTTTATTGATTTGACTAAATGTTTAGGAATTGCACCTGAAAATACAGAGTTTTAGGTAGGAGGTGAGAATATGTTCTATATTTTTGACCCATGTCATTTAATTAAGGCCATCCGCACTAACTTAAGGCAGCACACCTTTTACTTTCAAGGTAGAAAAACGCCTTGGTCATTTATTAAATAATGTGATAAAAAGCAGTTCTACAGGTGTGCATCCAAACTCACTAATTCTGACCTTAATCCCATAAGTTTTGAAAAAATGAGAGTGAGTTATGCCGCTCAACTTTTGAGCCACTCAATTGCCAGTTTGGGTGCACTTCCAAATGAAGCTTTTGCAACAATTGAAATTGTAGAAAAAAATAATAATCTTTTTGATCTCTTATCATTAAGTAATTCTTATTAAATTTAAGAATGTATTTGACAGATCTGATTCACAGTTAGAATTTTTAAATGAAGCTTTGGATTTTTTGCCAAATTTAAAGATAATAAACAAAAATGGTCAAGATTATTAAATGTTGGTCTATTACAATAAGAAGTCTTCTCAGTTTATGGCAAGCACTTTTAAACTGTGGGTATAAATATCTTAAAACCAGATTGTTTAGAAAATCCTGTAACGCAGCAGGGAGGCAATTGCATAAATCCCACATCAATACAGTTTCAAAGTGCCTTTAGAAAATTATTTGTGCAGAATTATTTCCAGTAAAATCACATGAATTGTAGGGAGAATTTAAATGATGTTCTCATTAGTTTAAAATCCATGGACATGGTAGAAATTATTAATAAGGACTCGGAAACATCAACTGCAGCAATTTGCTTGCCTGATTGAAATTACCGTAAAGAAACCATTCCAACACAGAATGCTTTCTATTATGTCTGTGGATATTTGATGAAAATGTGTCTGGAAGTATGTACATTCATGTGATATTTGCTATGCTTTTAGCAGATATTCTACTAGTATTGATGTAGACAAACTTCTGTCGCATTTTAAAGCTTTTGATGCAACCAAAGGTACTTTTGGTGGTTTATCACCATCAGAAAGTATTTTCAATTCGCAGTTTGAGAACAATATGTAGGTACAGGCGAAAAAAAATTGTAATTATCTCGTGAATATAATTGAAAAAGTACAATTTCTCCATCCCTGTTCAAATTTTCCCCAGTTGTTTGTATTAAAACTATTTATAAGACTAAAAATATTTTATTCTTTAAAATTTAATAATAGACATCTCAAATGTAATAGTTCTGATAAAAAAGGCATTCGGAAATTGAAAATCCTATCACATGTATAGTTGATAAAAATTATTGCATTTTTCATTTCATAAAAATTTACTCTGATTTATGAAAACTTATGTATGTATGTATGTAAATAGTAGCGTTTAGAGCTGTGTGTGTTCTCTTTAAGCTTAAGCAAAAGGGTATTAGCAAGTTATTTGATCTAGATGTGGTATTGATAATTTGTGCTCATAGATTTGAGTAATATTGTTCTCATATTTATTTTTGTATTGTTTATTAATAGTGGTATGTAACGGTAAATTGTTACCGTAAAGTTTAAATCTAGTATTGTTTATATGATAGCAACCACTAATTTATTATAAGCATTATTATATTCGTTGTCTTATTAGTATATGTAGGTATAATTATATAATAATAAACGTAATGCATAGCGACCTTTAACTATAAATAATTAAAAGCATTTGCATTATGTGGTCGGTATTGAGTCCTAGATTCTGTTAAGTTAACCGAAGTTCATGTGCTTGGGAAGACAGTTCAAATTTTATCCCTTTAAATGCTTCTGCTAGGATTTTTACCGAGTATATCTGTTAACAATGTAAATAGAGTACCGAGACGAAGGAGGATCGAACAAGGTCGGCGGGAATGAAGAGTTGGTGCTATCTTACTCAACAAGGGAGGCTGCTAATGTTAGACCATCAGTCAGTAATAGTTTTTTTTTCGAGCCATGCCTTATAGAGGACATAGTCAGTCATCCCTCCCTGGGATGGCTTAGTATTGCCTTTATATGGAATTTTTTTATTTTTGGATGTACCCGTAAGCCAAAATTTGCTTATTAAACATTTTTAGTTGCATTTCTGCCGAAATCTACGCCGCAAATTTACTTTCAATAACCTTTGATTAATAAACATTGTTAGACTAGTGAAAATTGTTGTCTTTTATTCAAATTAATTATTTATTTAACAACATTGTCTTCATAAGAGTGGGTGTAAGGGTTAAAATCCCTTAAGACAACTGGGGTAAGTAAGTACTCCTGACTTACAACTCCTCAGCCTACTGGTAACAGTTAATTAATAAAAACTTTTTGGTTGTGCCGTTGCAAGTTTTAATTTTCCTCCACGTTTCAAAGGTTAAAAAAATTTACCCAATACTTTTGTAAATATAACTTATCGTAATTTAAAGAAATGTAGTACTATTAATAATAACAAGAAGTTGCTGAAACTAGTATAACAAGAAATGTCTATTTGAGAACCGCTGAAACGTCGTACAATATATCTTTTTCTACTACCTATCAAAAACCTCTGCTACACCTCTTCAATAACTTCCAAACCAGGCGCGTGTACGCTGAAAGTGCTATTATTTAGGTTAAAAATTGACACCGCAACTTCTTAACATGATAAATGAAATCATGAAATACGTGGGTTTATTTTTCTCTCAACGCACCCTCACCAAAGGAAAGTAATTATTTAAATAAAATTCCAAGAAAATATTGAGATTCCTTTATCAACAAATCGTAGAAGAAATATAAGTAATATATATTTTTATGATGAAAGCTTTCAAATTATTATCGACAAAGGTGACAGGAAGTAGGAAAACCACTAATTATCGAAAAGCTTTAAATTTTACTGAGTCAGATTCAAATATGAAACGTGAGCATGTTTTCCACTTCAAGTTTTTTATAGTGTGGTCACGTCGCTTCCTTTCGAGCCACTTCATGGTTTGAGCAGTTTACAAATATGGTGTCCAACTGTCATCGGCTCTGCCGGAATCGGTCCCTTGAACATCAAAGGTGCCGACGCTTTATGTCGCTACTCGTTGGTTTGTTATACTCGGATCTTGATCGTATTTTACATTCGAACTACACCATTTCAATTGCATTATACTGACAGTGATATGGTGACAATCCCAAAATTGTGTGTCCTAAAGGTTTATGATGCTCATCAAGGATGTATTTTTTTCAATGGAGCAGTTGATACGTCCAAATGCACCATATTTGATCTTTTATGACTTTTTGTGTAAAGTTAATATTATTGATGTGTAAACATCTTACGCGGCGCTATGAGGGTAAATCTCGGCAAATGGAACACGGAAATGTGCAAGCGGATCTAACGCCAGAATATAGGCAACCGATTCCAAATAAGCGGTTGCTTATATTCAGGCGTCATTAGATTTTCACGTCGATGATGTCGATATAGGACATGTTTACACATCAGTGTCTCGAGTACTAGCAGACTCGCTCAATTTTTTTAATCACCCGATTAGCCTCCGTTTAGTCCAAAATTTTCTTGGGATTGTTCCAGATAGACCAGAATGGTACCTTGCATTGTCCATGGTTATTGGAGGTTTTGGGAGAATATCCACAAACTAACCTACTTTTGAATATTAAATTAGCGTCCTTAATGAAGCCGGCTTTTGTTTCAGCATGAACCACAATATATCGATGACTTGAAAGAAAAAGGAGATAACTTACTTTTAACTCATATTCTCTTAAAAGTCAAAAAAAGGTTGCAAAAATGTTATAAAAAATCGAAAATTATTGGCAAAACATAAATTATATTAAGTAAAGTACTACGTAGTAAATACATCGGAAAGTTGTGACAGTCAAATTCTCTCATATCGCAGTATTTATTTTTTTATGTAAAAAAGTGAGGGTCAACCGGATTGTTTGGGAGGCACGGCCCTTTAAAGATAAGGTAATTTTTGCCTTCACTGTTTTCTTATGAATTTGTGAGCTTTAGTAATGAGCGAGACTGGTCTTGGTCTTGCTTTTTCTGCAAGACTAAGACCAAGACCAGCTCCAGGTCTGCAAGACCAAGACCAAGTCCGAGCAATGCAAGACTTACGCAAGACCAAGACCTAGTATTGCAAGACCAAGACTTAGCATGCAAGAGTCTTGCGGTCTTGAGTTTTTTTTCGCAATTTTTATTTGTTGACATATTGCCCTTAATTCTGGGATCGATATTGTTGGGTCGAAATATGAAGAGAAAACTTCCTATAAACATTTGTCAAAAATCATTTTGTTTGTGAGATACATGCAGGGAAAGTTAGATCGTATTCACTATTTGCCACGCCGCATTCTATGTAAATGAATAAGAATGTATTCAAGTAAAAAGAGCAGTCCAATTTTTAAAGAAAATTATACTCATAATTACATAAATCTAATTTGGATTTTAAACAAATTACACAAATGTTGCACATTTTCCCAAGCCTTCTTACATATAGTTCGGGAGATACTGACCAATTTTTGGATGTGATTTTGCCAGTAAGCCCTTTGGAGTCTATAATAATACGGATATTCTAATGTTATAAAGTGATAAATTGAAGCATCATCCGGGGTTCTTCACATACAGTGTGTCCGAAAAGGATAGGAATGCATTTGGGATCTTGAAAACTATAAGAGATAAAATAATTGGTTAAATGGAAAACGTTGTAAGATATTTAATTGCTAGTTCAATTCTGCTATGATAATGAATTAATCCTAATGAATTTATAATTTATAATAATGAATTATATTTTTCTCTTTTCATTTTCGACATATTTTCATAAAAACCATTTTTTTTAAACTGCTGATTTTATGTAATTTTTAAATTTTTGTTTTGTACCTACTATATTTTTTCGACAAAATATAGTACAGAGTTCAACAGGCGTCCTTATTATACGCTCTGTAATTCGGTTGCTGTTTTTTAATTGTTCTTTGTGATGTTCATTGTAATTTGCAATATTATCTATTTTAATCCTGTTATAAGATATGAATGTTAAGTGTACGAGAGAAAAGCACAATTTTGGTAAGTTTCACGAATTTTTCATATTTTTTCATTAAAAACCCTTTCTGTTTCGTTAACCCGTTTTTTTTTTGTTTCGTGTGTTTATTTATTTGTATTTTATTAAACAAAGTTAGTATTTAAGAAAGGTTTTGTTTTTGGACTTGAGGCTCTTGTTTTGTTTTTTTTTCTTATCAAATTGTAAAAATTAACTAAGTATTCTAAAAGTAACTTTCTTCTCTTAACATAGCCTCGATGACGAGTTAGTATCTATAATTCGAAACGCTTAAATTATACATTTTGGTCACTATCTTTACTGATTTTTTGAAAATATCTCGACAAGGAAAAAAGGTGAATTTATTATTAAAGCAGCATTGAACTAGAAATTAAATAGCATACAACTTTTCCATTAAACCTATTTTCTAGCACTTATAGTTTTCAAGCTCCCAATCCTATAATGAGTGAAGAAATGTACACTTTACCGCACCCCATCTCTAAAAACTGATGTGCAGTTCTTCATTGAGCAATAGTAATTTTGGTTTATTTCAAAGCCCAGCTAACGGGCCTGCTAAGAATCGATATTTATAGAAGCACGTAAAATCCATTGACTGATATATATTTTTTCAAACTTATGAAATTTTATTATAGGAAAATATTCTAAAAACAAATTATCAGAATAACTGCATGAGATTATCAAGAGAAATAAATATTTACATTTCAACTCAATTAATAACAACCATGTATTAAAAAATAAAATTCACGTTTAAATAAAATAGTTCTTGTGTTAACACCGCAATTTATAACTGAAAATCCACAGGATGTTTCAATATTATACGGATAAACTTAAAAAAAGTGTTAACTCAAAATGTGTTTTTTGGTAAATAATTACCTGATTTACTAGCTAAAATTTGTCGCCGTGGTACTTAATATTGAAAAACCAAAATTTTCATACTGACAAATACGGCCCCTTTCTTTAAAACTTTAAAAACTTTTTTTAATTTTCTTTGTAAAAATTGCCTCCAGTACAAAAAAAACGCAAGACTTGCAAGAGTCTTGGAGCACGACCAAGACTGGACCCTGCAAGACCAAGACCAAGACCAAAACCACTTATTAGACTTCAAGACCAAGACCAAGACCGGGTTAGTCTTGAACTTGGTCTCGCATTTGCTCATCACTAGTGTGCCAGCTATTACAAAATGATTCCTTACTAAAGGTCTACGTCTCGGCTATGAAAATTAGAGTAAAACCTTCTGGACCTAAATTTTTATTTTTTATGTATTCCCTTAAAAAGTTGATTATTTTATGTACAATATCAGGGAAGTCCATTAAATATTTTCTGCTTGTTCGAAGCACTTGATGCCTACTTTTGTATGCGTCTTCTGAGGGAGTCGATTGAAAACTCTGAGCTTTTGCCTTATTATTGCCAATGCCACATAGATATTCTTTTCTAGCGAACATAGAATAAATTGTGTCCCAAATTACATTTTTTATATAGCTTGTAATTTTGGTTTTGATTTTCTTTTACTTTTAGGCAAGTTTGCCCGATTTTAACCAATTTTTCTTATTATGTGCAATTGTTGTAGAACTCAACTTTGTTGCATCTGCTGCTCGTGTATTGCATTCCAGATGAAAGAAAGCTAATTAATATATTTAAAATTATTAGCTATGTTTGTTCATTATACCTATCTTATTTATTTCGCCGTATTTTTTTTTAACTATCAGAAATAACTTTGACAATAAGCTGACAAGTTTATGTTATTGATTGACAATGACGGATATTTCAGGTAATAGTATATTAAGATACTAGTTTTAAAAGACCATATTTTATCGCACGAGCACGAAATTAGGAAACGACCCGCTTGCGGGGAGTTTTCTAACGTGCGAGTGCGCTAAATGTCTTTTAAAACGTGTATTTTATACTATTATTTCTATTTTGCACGTTTTTTTAATGAAAAACATTAATTTATTCAAGTCGCGATCAAAAGTTGGACGGCCATCTTGTCACTTTTGACGTCTGTATTATTAGGAATCCCATTCAAAACGGTGTTAAAATTTTTGCTAGTGAGCGTTGACATTGAACAATTTTGTTAATATCATAGCAAACAGTCAACAAAAGTAGTGTCGAAAAGAGCTTCTTTTCGATACTACTTTGCGTATCGAAAAGACTTCTTTATGATAACAAAATAGAAAAAAATATAAAAGATGTTTATTTATAAAAATTAACAATTAACATCAATTTTGTCTAAAAAATTGTTGTCACCGCTGCTGTTTGAAATATACTAAACAAAGATAAACAAAAATGGGTATACTTACGACTTCAAATGTTATATTAAATGTTTGAATTTTTTCCTTCTAAATATTATTTTCTGATTGGTCTACATTATTGTTCTCAACTCATACTCATACTCATACTCATAGCCAGTATAACCGAAGATGCAAATATATCGAATTTTTGTATATCTATATACAGGGTGTAAGAAATCGAAGTGCACCTTTGAGAAGTTGTAAACGATAAGACAATAAATGAAAGGCAAAATTGGGGTAAAGTCGCACAATTGAGTGCGGTACAAATATACCTTCTAAGAAATCCGACCTTTCGTCGTCCGAGTTCCATCGTCAGGTTATTTTTTTCAAATACGAACCTGCATTTTTTATTCCATTTTCAAGATAGAAACATTTAACTGCAATTTTAATTCGACTAAATTTCAAAGCTCCAACCTCGCAAAAACGGATTTTCAGTTTTTTTATTATTTAAATTTATTTAACTAGTTAAATAAATTTACATATTGATGGATTGAGATTTCTTTCTTACCAGAAGAATTATCAATGAAGTTGAATAAACAGAACGTAAAAATAAATAGGTAAATATTTCAATATAAAACTTTACTGCAGCGTGCATTATTTTCAACTTTTCTGAATTCTTGCAAAATTATATTGTGTTGGCTGGCACGCATAAAAATTATTTTTTTCTACAAACGTCAGTAAATCCGTCATTACGCGACTGTGTAGGCGGCAGTGAAGTTTCATTTTTCCTCCGCCGGAGCTTTACTTTTCACTTTTCCGCCGGCGGAGGTAAAAGTGTTATCATAGCAACATAGATACAATACAAACAAACATCAAAATAAGCGTCAACAACTCAAGAGTTATTAAACTAAAATTTGTATTTATCACTCAATGTGTGACTGCATTTCTAAAAATCACTAATTTAGGTTATTATTTAATCGAACTTACTCAATAACTGCTTATCAATACGGAATTAAAACGCAATCGAAAACGCAATTTTAAAAATATAATTATTGTTGACAGTGTCCACTGACAGCTTTATGTTACATTACTATAGCAACAACCTGAGCCTATTCACCGACACCGTACCGGTCTAAGCCGCCTTGCGAACCCACTTATCTTTAATAATAATTATTATTATTACTATTAAAAAGAGACTTTTTGCATTAATTTGTCGACATTTGAAGAAAAAACAGCATATTTTATTTGGAGGAAAAGTTACTTTTCCTCCATATAAAATATTATACTATTATAGTTCGCCCAGCGGTTGTTGACCCTCGAAACGCATGCAATTGCATGCGTTTCGAGGGTCAACAACGGCTGGGCGAACTGTAAGTGATTTCTGATCATAATTTTGCGAAAAATTGTACAAAGTTGGTAAAGAAGCTAATTTTTTTCCTATGTGGGTGTGATTTTATACCTGGAGATATCTTTTTATTCTTAACAACTTGTCTTGATCAATCGTTCTTCTATTTTGCAAAATAAGGATTTTCAAAAGGCTGGAAAATAACGGATTTATTTATCGCATGGCACAATTAACGATACACATAATTACAATTTTACAACTTAACATCAAGATTCTTAATATAATCAGTCATTGGTAGTGTTACCTAAAAGAACTCGAGCGGACTGGTTATCCCCGCAGATTGCACTCTGGTACAATATGTCCAATAGGTTGGAGCCCGGCTACACAGTCGTATGATGAGGAGAGGATTTTTTCTCATTTGCGAGCGCCAGTCCAAATCCTGTTTATGGTGGTCCAGATTTGTCTGGGCTCCTGGGCAGATCAAATCCTATGTTCTAACTGGGATGTGACACTTCAGGTGGAACATGTCTGTAATAGGTATCCTTCCACTTCCTCAGTGAAGCAAAATCTTCTGTTTCTAAAAGATGCACTGACTTTAAAGGAGAACGTCTGCATTTTAGGGTTATTCTATTAAGTTCATGAATATCTGCGTGGATGGTAATTTATAACTTTTATTTATTCGGGAAGATTTTTGGAGTAGCGCATGGGATCTTCGCCAAGGAAAAAGCAAACATGCGCGCCAAAATGTTTTCATCGCACTCTACCTTAGACGTCCCCCAAGGAAAGGCTCTCCCCCACCATATCGACCATCAACACTACCATGGCAGAAGTCAAGTTTCTTCACCGTGATATTCGTAAAATCCTTAAAGAACTAGATACGCAAAAGGCATCAAACCGAACGGAATACCTGCTATCGTGTTAAAGAACTGCGCCAACTAACTAACACTCGTTTTTTCCAGAGTTTGTCCGCTGTCTTACCGAAAAGGGATTTATCCATCTACTTAGAAAGTCGCTCGAGTGCAACCTGTTCCAAAAAAGGCAAGAAAACCACGCCCTCAAACTATTGCCCAAAGTCATGGAACGTGTAGTCAATCAGCAACTACTCAAGTACCTCGAGAACAACAGAATAGTCAGCAATAATCAATACGGCTCTCTCAAAGACAGATCGACAGGAGATATATTGGCCTGACACTCACATATGGAGTAAGGCAATTGAGAACTGAATTGAGTCGCGAGCGATTGCGTTGGCTATTTCGAAGGCGTTCGACAGAGTTTGGCATGACGGATTGCTCAACAAACTGCCGCCCTTCGAAGTGCCAGCCTATCTCTGCATCTGGCTTGCCAGTTTCCTTAAGAACCGATCTCTGCACGTTGCAGTTGATGGACACAACTCAGACGCATTCACCATTAACACGGGCGTGCCTCAGGGCGCAATACATTCGCTCACTCTGTTCCTCATCTATATTAATAGTCTTGTCTCCCAATTTAGGTCAGAAAGGCCTTTACCAGCGACTGAGACTTATCACCGCAGACAGAAGCAGATTACAGCAATTAATCAAAACCTGCAGAAAGTTCAAACTTGGGGCGACAAAAATTTGGTCCAGTTCAATGCAGCAAAGACCCAGGCAGCCACTGCTTGGCAGCATTATGGCATGATCGCCCATTCCTTTATCCTCCTCAATCGAACTACTGGGTGTCTCGGTCAACAGCAATATGTCCTGGCATGACCACGTTGCTAACATCGCAAAATCAGCCTCCCAGACGCTTGGTGCGCTATTTCACAACATAAAACTGTATACACCGCAGCAGTTGCTCTTACTCTATCTACAAAGCGCAAGTAAGACCGTGCTTAGAATATTGCTCACACATCTGGTGTGCCGCACCACAGCACGCCCTAAAGCTGCTGGATTCCATTCGGAAGAGAGCTGTGCGTCTCGTCGGCGACCCGGAGTTGACCCGAAATCTGGATAGTCTGGCGCAGATATGTGGCCGAGAAGTCCCTGTTTTACAGATACTTTCACGACAGATCTTCCCAGGATTTGACCCGCCTCATCCCGCCCCTGGCAACGCCTGTCTGACAGTGACGACATACGGCAAGAGCGCACCAGATCGTCGTAGAACTGGAAACATCTAGAACATCGCTTTACAAGAACTCCTTTGTCTGGCGCACTGCATCACAAAACTCCCAGGACATCTGTTCCCCCCTAACTACAACCTGCAACTATTCAAGAACGGTGTCAATCAACATCTTTGAACACACACCGCCCATCAAGCGTCATAGGATCTCCCTTTAGTGTGTGTGCCACTGTCATAAAAAAAAATTCACAGTCCTTCACAAAGACGCAACCGGGGGAGACATTGAACATGCCGAAGCAGAATGCAACGCTTACTAAATTTGATATCTGAGAAAACTCATAATTGTGTGGAAATATAATAGTTGATAGATGTTTGGGTGAGATCAGGTTAGATTACGTAAGCTTACTTTACTAAAATATACCAAATAAATGCATATTACTTGAAGTTTCGTTCTTTTTTACAATTTATAACGTTATATGGGTGATTGAAAAAGCAAAAGACCATTTGCATTCAAATCGTCTGACATTCCTCCACATAAATGCATATTACTTCAAGTTTCGATCCTTTTTACAATTTATAACATTAGTGGTGGTTGTAAAAACTGCATTCGATTTGTCTCTCAATCCCCGATCTAACGCGGTTAGTTTCACTTCTGAGTCGGTTCCGATACGTTATAATCGATTTTAATAGATTTGGTTAGTTTTGATTTATTAGTCATCCAATCAGCTTTCGGTCAGTTTCACTTAGTCTCAACTTATATAAGATATTTGAGTCGGTTCCGTTACGTTATAATCAATTTTAATAGATTTGGTTAGTTTTGGTTAGCCGTCTAATCAACTATCGGTTAGTTTCACTTAGTCTCAATTTATTTTACTTATTTGAGCTGGTTCCGATACGTTACAATCAATTTTAATAGATTTGTTTAGTTTTAGTTTATCGTCTAACCGACTTTCGGTTAGCTTCATTTAGTCTCAACTTATTTTAGTCATTTGAGTAGGTTCCTATACGTTATAATTAAGTTTACTAAATTTGATAAGTTTTGGTTAGTCGTCTAATCAACTTTAGGTTAATTTCACTTAGTCACAACTTATTTTAGACATTTGAGTCGGTTCCCATACGTTATAATCAATTTTAATAGATTTAGTTAGTTTGGGTTAGTCGTCTATTCAACTTTTGATTAGTTTCAATTAGTCTCAACTTATTTCACATATTTGAGCTAGTTCTGATACGTTATAATTATTTTCAATAAATTTGGTTAGTTTTGGTTAGTCGCCTATTCAACTTGCGGTTAGTTTCGCTTAGTCTCAAATTATTTTAGTTATTTGAGTCGGTTCCGATGCGTTATTATCAAGTTTAATAAACTTGGTTTCTTTTGGTTAGTCGTCTAATCGACTTCCGGTTAGTTTCAGTAAGTCTCAAGTTATTTTACTTATTTGAGCTGGTTCCGATATGTTGTAATCAATTTCAATAGATTTGGTTAGTCGTCCAATCAACTTTCGGTTAGTTTCACTTAGTCTCAATATATTTTACTTATTTAAAAGCTGGTTTCGATACACTATAATCAATTTTAATATATTTGATTAGATTTGGTTAATCGTCTAATCACCTTTCGGTTAGTTTCACTTAGTGTCAACTTATTTTAGTCATCTGAACCGGTTCCGACGCGTTATAATTATTTTTAATAGATTTGGTTAATTTTGGCTAGTCACCCAATCAAGTTTCGGTTAGTTTCACTCAATCTACTTACTTTAGTCATTTGAACCGTTTCCGATACGTTATAAACAATTTTAATAGATTCGGTTCGTTTTGGTTAGTCGTCAATTCAAATTTCGGTTAGTTTCACTTAATATCAACTTATTTTAGTCATTTGAACCGGTTACGATACGTTATAATCAATTTTAATAGATTTGGTTATTCTTAGTTATTCGTCGAATAAACTTTCGGTTAGTTTCACTTAGTCTCAACTTTTTTTACTTATTTGAGCTGGTTCTGATATGTTATAATCAATTTTAATAGATTTGGTTAGTTTTGGTTAGTCAGCTAATCAACTTTCGGTTAGATTCACTTAATATCACCTTATTTTAGTCATTTGAATCGGTTACGATACGTTATAATCAATTTTATTAGATTTGGTTAGTCTTGGTTAATCGTCGAATCAACTTTCGGGTAGTTTCACTTAGTCACAACTTATTTTAGTCATTTGAGGCAGTTGCGATAAGTTATAATCAATTTTAATAAATTTGGTTAGTATTGGACAATCGTCGAATCAATTTCCAGTTAGTTTCACTTAGTCTCAACTTATTCTACTTATTTGAGCCGGCTCCGATACGTTATAACCAGTTTTAATAGATTTGGTCAGTTTTGGTTAGTCGTCTAATCAACTTTCGGTTAGTTTCACTTAGTCTCATCTTATTTTAGTTATTTGAGTCGGTTCCGATACGTTATAATCAATTTTAATAGATTTGGTTAGTTCTGGTTAGTCGTCTAATCAACTTTCGGTTAGTTTCACTTGGTCTCAACTTATTTTACTTACTTGAGCTGGTTCTGATACGTTATAATCAATTTTAATAGATATGGTTAGTTTTGGTTAGTCGTCTAATCAACTTTCGGATAGTTTCACTTAGTCTCAACTTATTTTAGTCATTTGAGTCGGTTCCGACACATTATAATTAAGTTTAAAAAATTTGATTAGTTTTGGTTAGTCGTCTAATCAACTTCCGGTTAGTTTCACTTAGTCTCTACTTATTTTAGTCAATTCAGTCGGTTTCGATACGTTATAATTAATTTTAATAGATTTTTTGGGTTAGTCGTCTAATTAACTTTTGGTTAGTTTCACTTAATCTCAACTTACTTCACTTATTTGAGCTGGTTCTGATACGTTATAATCAATTTTAATAGATTTGGTTAATTTTGGTTAGACGTCTAATCAACTTGCTGTTAGTTTCCCCTTTCTATATCTGTGGTTAGTTTCACTTAGTCTTAACCTATTTTAGTCATTTGAGTCGGTTCCGATCCGTTATAATCAAGTTTAATAAATTTGGTTAGATTTGGTTAGTTGTCTAATCAACTTCGGGCTAGTTTCACTTAGTCTCAAGTTATTTTACTTACTTGAGCCGGTTCCGATACGTTTTAATGAGTTTTACTAGATTTGGTTAGTTTTGGTTAGTCGTCTAATACGGTCTAATCAACTTTCGGTTAGTTTCACTTAGTCTCAACTTATTTTAGTCATTTGAACTGGTTCCGATACGTTTTAATCATTTTTAATATAGATTTGGTTAGTCGTCCAATCAACTTCTGATTATTTTCACTTAGCCTCAATATATTTTCGTTATTTGAGCGTGTTCCGATACGTTATAATCAGTTATGCATAAACCGTGTCGTGTCGTTCACTAAATTTTTCCGTGTCGTGAGGCGACCTTGGAAACTCACTGTCAAGAACCAAAGTATTCATCTGAACTGGCTCCGATACGTTATAGTCAAATATAATGTTTCTGGTTAGTTTTGTTAGTGGCAAAAATTCGGTTCGTTTTAACTTACTTTAATTTGTGTAACCTATTTCGATACATTTTAGCCCGTTTTGGTGCTTTTGGTTACTTTTGATTAGTTTTGGTTAGTCATTTAATCAACTTTCCGATATGTTATAACCAGTTTTAATGTTTTTGGTTAATTTTGCTTAGTCGCCAAAATTCGATTAATTTGGGATATTTTTAACTTACTATAATATTTTTATTCTATTTCGATACGTTTTAGCCATATTTGGAGCTTTTGGTTAGTCCAGGTTAGAATGGGTTAGGTTGGGTTAGATAGTCGTCGTGGGTAGTCGTTCAATCAATATTCGGTTAATTTCAGTTAGTTTTAATTTTAGTCATTTCAATCGGCGCCGGCGCCGATACGTTTTAATCGAATTAAATGTTTTTTGGTAGTTTTGGTTAGTCGCCAAAATTCGGTTCGTTTTGGTCAGTTTTAACTTACTTTAATATTTTTAATCTGTTCCGATACGTTTTAGCTTTTTTGCAGCTTTTGGTTACTTTCGATTAGTCGTTTAATCAACTTTCGGTTAGTTTCAGTTAGTTCCAATTTATTTTTATTGCTAGTTTTGGTTATTCGCCAAATATCGGTTACTTTGAGTTAGTTTTAACTTACTTTAAATTTTTTTAATTTGTTCCTATTCATTTGAACCATTTTTGTGCTTTTGGTTACTTTTAGTTAGTTTGGGTTAGTTTGGGTTAGTCGTTCAATCAACTTTAGGTTAGTTTCAGTTAGCTTTAATTTATTTTTGTCATTTGAACCGATTCCGTCCTCAGAAACAGACTAACACGATCTCTCACGTATATTACGTGATGTGCCAAATGTAGCATGCACTTTTTCGTGATTTGATACCCCATAATAGGAAAACAAAAACATTTCCAATGTTAAAAAATTACTCAGGACCGGTAGCCAGGAAGTGTGTTGGTCTGATTGTGCTAGAGTTATGGCGCATTTTGTGATTTAGTCGGACATAAAACTTGCCGACTACCGTAAAATTGTTGCCGTTGCACCCACAACTTATCCCGCGCAGCTTTTATATAGCATTGTTTCTTGTGCTGAGCTTGACCGCTACATTCGAAAGATACTGACTGAATGATAGCGTCTTGTCCAGGGGTACTTCTAAGTATTTTGGCCGTCTATTAAGCCGTAAGAATTTTTTATTGAAATATATGTTCAGTTCTCTGTTCCATTTTTTTAGTTACATGGAAACAGAATAATTCCGTCTTCGATGTGCTTCATTGAAGCCACCATTTTTACAGTAATACAAGTCGCTGGTATGTGTATCTTCTGTTGTTTCAAAACTCTTGCTGCATGTGGCCTGCCCTATCCTTTTTTGACGTGGCTTCCGATGTGTCAGAAATATACAGATTAAATAGCAGCAGTGCGATAATCTAGCCCTGCGGACGGTCATTCGTTAGAAGTCGTAGTCTGCTAACCTTTTAATCCCTAAGTACTTAAAAGCTCTTTTGTTTAGTATGCTGTTTAACAGGAGGATAGTTTGTAGGCATGGAATTACTCTTATCATCTTTTATATCTCTTCAAACTGTGTCAAAGACAGCGGTTAAGTCCACAAACGTTACCGATAATTGAGCGTTTCAATGTAGGAAATAAGAGCTCACACGTGATATACACAGCTTCATTAGGGCCTAACACCAGCCTGCTCAACAGGCATGTGACTCAGAATGCCAGCGTTGATTCTGTTATATAGGAGCCTTTCAAGGAGTTTGGAAATTACGCTGAGCAAAGCTATGGATCGGTAGCTCTCAACACGATCATTTGGTTTCCCAGGTTTTAGTAGAGATACGATCGTAGCCTTACTGAAATTGGGAGGCAGCCCAAGTTATGGCCGCTTTTAATGGTCGTTTTAGGCAGTGGCTTTAAAGTGTTTGATTTTATACAATATAGGCCAATCAAATTAAGAGGGCACTTCGAAAAAAGTTTTGGAAAGCTAGTTATCATTTTATTGGTTCATTTGACGTTAGATAGATGTATTCTAGGTTTGCACGGCCCTCGACCGCCGCGCCGCTCGAGTCAGAAAGTCCAAAAAAAACGCGAAAATTTCGGACCTTTTCAGTTTTTCGCGTATAGCTCCAAAACGGTGCGTCCTAGCGAATATATCTTTCTTACAAATATTAGAGAGCATTAAATTCTGCGTCGAATGAGTGCGCTATTCATTTAATTCAGTTCGGTAGCATGGCTGAAATCGGTGGTCGAAAAACGGTTGTTTTTACCAACTTTGCTGAAAAACGCATTATAGTGACTTTCAATCGTCTATCACACGGAAACGATCAGTCTAAAGGAAAAAACAATAATAAATAATAATTGGGAAATGTTATAAATAATATCATGTGTTGACTTTTTTCAGAGCTATGAAAAAATACAAAACACACATAATGCACACTTAAATCTTTGCAACTGAACCAATATGCCGAGCCGGCCTAACTAAACCTGACGACGCCGCTGGAGACGTGAGGTTGATAAGATACGAGAGACAAACTTGCCACTGCGCAACTAAATCTGAAGCCAGCGGCTCTTACCACAGCTTACTATTATATTAAGCTGTGCCGTTACAATCTAAATGTATCAGCCTCTAACGAGTAAATTTGCTATATTGGGCTCGTATTTGCAGTATTTTGATTCATTGTGATACGGGTTCGTGTATATGTTGTGTTTCATTGATGACAGATAAGACGATCTCGATCTATGGATGAACAGTGTTTTATTTGCAGTAGAGGTCTGTTTCGACGACAGTAGCAAGAAACGTCTAGTTAGCATGCTCCATAGATAGCTGGATGATGAAGGGTTTGTTGTAAAAGTAGCAGAGGAAGATGCTGAGAGACTCATAAATACCACTGCTATTGACCTCACTGAATTATCCATCTGTGATAATTGTTGGAGAGAACTCTGACCTCTTCGTCCTACCCACAGGGTTTCCGCCTCAAAAGTTTCACTAATAAAGCCTGGGAAGGATTCAAAGGACGCACGTTATACAATCCCAGACACTTCTAGTATTCGGATACTTCAAAACCAAACATCCTGTTCCTACATGCCTTCAGTGGGTGTTATACGACATCATCATACCTTCAGAAAAAATGAAGTTTGTAAAAAACTTGGAGCGGAACATGGAATTCCACGACGGACGCTGCTAGGCAAAAATTCCTTATATCCATTTATGGTGACTCTCGAAGACACATCTCATTGGACGACATAAGGTACGACCTGTTTACCAAATCCGTAGCCAAAACAAACATGAAGCTAGCATATCTTCCCCCCACTCAAGATGTCGCTCGACATGCCCTTCGGACATACCTCCAGGTCCAGTTTGTGGTTGGGAAATGCCAAAGGTCCTCTGCAGTGGGGATGGATAAAGAACATTGTACGGCCTACTACCCATACCCACCATGGCCAGCACTTCTAGAAATACTCAACAGCATGTCCTACAAGTGCTCTACGGGATGCCGAGGTCGCTGCAGTTGCCGGAAAGTAGGAATGAAATGTTCGGCAATCCGGGCAATCTGCTTTGAATGCAAGGGACACTCATGGCCCAACGCGCTTGATGATGATGACATATCTGGCCTGTCATCCTTAACGAAGATGACGTAGAATTGTTGACTGAGGATCAGGATCAGTTAGGTTGTGTTAAAATTGCTATACCCTTAAAATTTCCTTTCGTGTAATTCCCATCACTCAGTAATGCCCAATCCATACAATATTGGGTATATTACTCCTACTAATGATTCTTCTTTTTTCTATCCCAGGTTACGGAGAAGATACCACGATCCCGGACAAAATGCCAAACATTGGCAATATTTGACGTCAAATGAACCAATTAACATAATAATTGGCTTTCCAACACTTTTTTCCAAGTGACCCCCTTAATAGACCCTAATTTGACTGGACTAATAAGAATAAATAACATTTTAAAGAGTTTAGAGAGCACGAAGCTGGAATAGGATCCTTATGGTTTGAAGTGGTTATCAATATTGACGTTAGTGTGGACAGGGGTGTCGCTAAGGGGAGGATGGGGGGGGGACCGTCCCCCCCTCTCAATCACGATGAGCTAGTTGGGAATTATGGACATTTAGGCATGAAGTTGGGAAAAGTTACCGCTGCCAAAAAAACACAATGTTGTCAAAAATAAAAATTATGAAATGAGCGAATTTAGATCTCGAAGTGCAATAACTATACTTCCTACAAACCTAAGTTTTATGCGAAGTGATAAATGCGAACGCCTTCCTTAACTTTGATTAATATACCAATGAATGCAGCGTTTTATACTCCTTTATTTGTAACATAACAGTAAGTCGTACCTTTAGCAGCCACCAAACCAAACGTCAACAAAACTTTAGCCATTCCCATTCTTACAAACCGTTGTTCCTGTTTCATTTTTGGCGATGCCGATGACATTATATTAGTAGCTAGCCAACATATCTCTCAATTGTCTTCGGCTTTGGCTGCTGACGTTCGGCAGTCGTCAGGCGCCTGCGCCTGTCTCCATTCGCGCCATGTCTTCGCGATGCAACCAGTTGCCCGTTGTTTGTACGCCCGCTGATGGTCTAGGGGTCTGGTTGGTTAGCCTTCACTTCGGCGACGCGGGTTCAAATCCCGTCGATTTTTTTATTTTTTTTAAGGTTATATTTCTAAACAGTTTTTTCTTGATTTTGGGTATGGCTTGGGTTAGCACTTTGTTAGTTTGCATTTGTTGAGCCCCGGAGCGAGCGAAGTGAGGAGGTTATGCGTGAAGTGAAATATTACTTGTAATACGTGCCCGTACTTTGTCAGCACTTTCTATGATAAATTTTGCTTTATCCAACTAAAAACCAGGATATATTTAACAAAAGCCATATTACAGTGGATATACAGCAGCTTGCATGTGTTTCCGCGAATACATTACACTGCATTCAATACATATTACAACATGCCTTAATTCTGATTTTGAATTATGGCGCGAATGCAGGCGCCGATTATAGCCGCACGTCAGCAGCCGAAGCCGAAGACAATTGGGAGATATGATGGTTAGCGTTTTGTTGACTTTATTATAGAGTTTATCTATAAGAATTGGTGTGAAGGAGATGTAGCTAAAAATGTTGCCTTAACTAATGTTATAAAATCTTGGTCTCTTCTTAAGAAAAGACGCATTTGTTTATAAGTGTTAGTTTTTAATATTAGGTACCATTGCGAGCAAAAAAAACTGGTACAAAGAAAGTTATTGTAATCTCCTAGACTATTACATAATATAATAAGGTGTAGTATGGAAATGAATTGTAAACACCTGAGCTTAATCACCAAATACCTGAAACCTGCAACTAGAGACCGACCGAAAACCGTTTTTTATTTTCGGCCGAAACCGAAATCGAAATTCGGCATAAAGTTATTTTTCGGCCGAAAACCGAAAACGAAATTCGGAATAAAGTTCCTTTTCGGCCGAAAACCGGTCTCTACTTGCAACACTCATACACCAGCTAGAAATGTTGTGTTCCTTGTCATTTATTTGTCAATATTTGCTTAGGCTTAGGTTTTCCTGATAGTATAAGAGCAATATATTTTCAATTTATTTCTTGTACCAGTTTTTTTTTGCGCCCATATTTATTTGTATTATACCGCATTTATATTTTTGTTTTTAATAAAATGTATTAAATAATAAAACGTCTCATCGTATGTCGTTAGCAATGATGAGTTACTCTTATTCTTACCAAAAAAATAAGAAATCCATATCATCAAAATTTAATGATTTCAAAAAATGTTTATATCAATATATACAAACTGGGGCGTGACATTAGTCCCTTTCGAAGACAAATTCTGGCCACGGTCTTTTAAATAAGACTTGGGAAATATAAGACTGGAGGGCCCCCCCCCCCCCCCCCAAAAAAAAGTCTAGCGACACCACTGAGTGTGGAACTATCAACGAATCGATTGTTGCCCTCTATATTTCAAGCAGAAGAACAGTTTTCATCAAGCACCAACTTTTATCAAAAATATATTTTTTTGTAAAGTCGATACTAAAAAAGTTTCCCATTTGTTGCACACTACTTAGTGTATATAAAGACACGAAATCGAGCTTCTTTAAAAGGTTACTCTAATGAGCTTGATAGCAAGTCATTGGCTTGGAATATTTATAAAAGAACTGCTGAGGTAAAAATTCACATTTGACATAGATTGATTCGCCACATTCGTACATGAAAAACAGTACGTATATTAAACTCACTAATGAAGTGTTGTAAAATATTATTAGCTAATTGTGGTGTCAGCAAGTGTGTAAGTATATCTTGCGATCTTACCAAGGCCTCTGACTGTATCAATCACAAACCTCTATTTAATAAATGCCACTAGAAGGGTTAGAAAGTTTTATTATTTAGCTAATTGCTAATGCTAATATTGCCTTTTTAACGTTCCTATCAAAGTAGACCATAAGAATATAAATATTCTGTAACCGCAATTGAGCTGTTTGTATTGATAAGAATGATTGAGCTGTAAGGTTTTCACCTATTAACAATCGTTACATTTCTGAGAGGCCTTCTCGTTTTGAAAAGTTTATAGTATTTTTTTTTCACACTCTTTCATAAATACGTTTAACATTTTCGAGATTACTTGCATCTTGGCCAGAAACTTGAACCGCATATTTATACGTATTTTTGCTAAGCTGGAATAATGTCGTAACTTTCAAGCATCTTTTTAAATTTATGTGCAGCGAGAGTTTCGGCTGCTTAAAATTTGTCTCACGTTAAGCCATCAAATACGCGACGTTTGCAAACTACCTTACAAATTCAATCCTTAACTGCAACTAGCACAAACTGCAATAAAATCAAAATATATTTTCGTAGATGCAATTGGAATTTCAAATCGGAATGAATAAAAGTAACCTACTTTCTAAAGTGTTTGAATTTTTTATTTATATTTTTTACTAAATCCATGATAAAATCTCTCATTTAAATGTAGTATGTTGTTAAGTAATAGTTAATTATAAAATGAGAGCGGAAGAGGGTTAATTATAATACGAGTGTGAAAGTTATATTAATTATGTTGAATTAATGTTGTTTGTAGCATTATAAAGATTATATGAAAGCTAGGTCAATTCTAGTTAAATGTTGCTTCATTTATCTCTGATCACCATGTGTATAAATTGTAACATTCGCAAAACAAAAAGTATGTAATACATACTGCTTATCACTGGTCTCTTCACATGTAATCCCCTTAAGTAGAAGGGACGATGGGCATCCAGTGTAATTTAAACTATATTTGTATCATGTTCATATGTTCAGTTTGATTGTTCTTGTTCCTATTTTCTACTAATTTTTCAAGTATGGTTGATTTCTCAAATAAATTGTTTTTATTTTACTTTACCATTATTATTATTACTATTATCCACGCTAACTCAGCTTTCACTGGTAACGATTTAGCTTGATTAATAGAATTGGGTATCCTGATGGAAAAACAATTCAGTTCCTCCCACTTAGGCTCCGTTCAGAAATTTGCGGCTTATATGGCATGTCTGAAGTATAACTGCCTTCTGCGAGTATCCCATGATTTTCTGGGATAATCCGATATCCTGAAGATTTTAGGGAGGTTCTTCGAAATGATCCCTTCAGTCGAATTTACCAGTGAGATTGTGAAGACTTTAGTCAGCAATCAGTCGTTCGTCAGCTCTGCTGCAAGGTTTTCGTATTTTGTGACTTTTTCTGCCTCGGTTCTGCTGACGTTATGAGATAGCAGCACAGCTATGTCAACGATGGTTCCAGTCATTTCCTCCTTGTCTATGACAACGATGTCCGGTTTGTTGTAATCCACTGTTCTATTCGTTATTATAGGCCTGTCCCAATACAGTACCGCTTTATCTGTTTCCAAGACTGCTTGAGGTTGGTATTTGTAATACGGTGGGCATATTTGAGGGAGTCCGCTCTTGACAGCCAGGTGTTGGTGGATTATTTTGGCCACTTTATTGTGACGTCTTAGGTATGCGCTATCTGCGAATGATCTACACTTGGCCTTTACGTCAAGTCTTAGACAATGTTTTCCTAGTTGCGAGTCCTAATAACTCTGTCCTGGATGGCTATGAAAAATCCTTCGGTTTCTCGGTAGAGGTAACCGGCGCCGAGCCATGCTAGTGAGGTCGGCTTATCGACGTTGTCCGCTTTTAGACTTCTTGGAAACTTACCATGTAAGGCTTGTTCCATCCAGGTGGCTTGATCGTATGTCGCACTCGAGGTTGTGGTGTTGTAGATTCAGTGGCGTAAATCCTCGATCCTCCTGGGCTGCTATTCTCATCGGACCATCTTCGGATCTTAGTAATTGTTGCCGTATGTTCTTCTCCTGGGTTCTGCACAACTTGTAGATCTTCATCAAACCTCGACCCGCCGCTTGTTCGGGGAAGATATAGTCTCTTAACCGATGCATTGGTGTGCAGACATCGGAATATGGTCATCAGTCACCGGAATAGCCTGTCGATTCCATTTAGGTCCGCATCAGATCACTTAAGGATACCAAAGGTGTAGGTTAAGACAAGCACTGCCCAGGTGTTCAGACCGCCGATCTGGTTCTTGGAGGAAATTTTGGTGTTCAGAACCTTGAGTACTCTCTTCTTGTACTTCTCGAAGAACATATTCTTCAGGTGCGTGTGGTGTGTGGTCGATATATTAGTTCTGAGGCATTTCTAAATACTTGTATGTATCTTCGGGATGTAAGTTCTCGATATCCTGCTATTGATCTTCTTCGAATTCCACGGCGTCTCTTTTGATGTTGATGATGGCGCATTTGTCAAGTCTAAATGACATGTTTGTGTCCCCGCTGAAGGTCTTAACGGTGTTGATTAGGGAGTGCAATCCAATCTGGTTCTCTGCAAAAGGCTTTAGGTCATCCATGTACAATAGAAGAGATAACCTCCACCCGTTCCTGATGTTAAGTCTGTACCCAATATTCGTGTTGTTCAGTAGCGCAGAAAGAGGGTTCGGAGCTAGGCAGGACCACACAGGTGATAAAGAGTCTCCTTGAAAAATACTTCTGGATATCTTGTCAGCGTTGTAGTTATTAAGGATATTGGTCCGCCAGGTGCACATGAGATGTTGGAGTACCGCTCTTACTTTCGGACAAATCTTGTATATTTCCAGTACCTGCATCAGCCAATCATGAGAGACCGAATCGAAGGCGGCCTTGCGGTAGTCAATATAGCACACATTGAGATCTCTGTTCCTAGTCTGAACCTGGTTTATAACCACTGCAACTATGGAAAGTTGATGTTTGCACCCGGCTGATCCTCGTATACAACTCATTTGCTCTTCCTCCAGTATGTTGTTTGTAGCGCAGTGGTCGTATATTCGGTTATTGAGAAGTGACGTGATAAGTTTGTATGCTACCGACAGGCACGTCTATGGTTGCTCGGTATAGCGGGGTCGCTCTTCTTAAACAGCATATATGTGTTTTCCTATGTAAGAAACTTGAGAAATTTTGAGGGATCGTCCAATGCTTCCATAAAACATCGAGCAAGGCTTGGAAAACATGCCGGGATATTTTTTGATCCAAAAGTTGTGCAATCCATCTGGTTCCGGCGCTTTCCAATTGCTGGTCTTCCTAATAGACATTTTCTCAACTTCCGATGCACTTTGTTCAACATCTGCTATTCATTCGGACTCTCTGCTGTAGGGTACTGCTTCTGACTAGATGGAGCTCCAGTAGTTGTGGAATTTATTTGTGTTGGCTGGGGCTTGAACATTGCCTGGGTTTTCTAGTCGTGTTTTCAAATTTCTGAAAAATATCTTTCTGTCCGCTGTGAGTCTGCATTTTGTTGCTTTCTCTTGGAAAGCTCGGTGACCTGCGAAGTCGAGCTCCCTTAACCTTAGCTTGTTATCTGAAGAGGTTTGTATTTTTATCTGTGACGCCACGCCTTACTTAGCGTGTAGGAGAGTAACTCAGATTTAGGAACGCACTACGTCAAGTTGAGAAGAGATAATAAAGGAGACACATCGATAAAAACAGTAACAAGTTTATTTACAAACAAACTTAACAACGGTTAGACTGTATACTAATAAAGGCGTGTTTAATATTATAGATGAATTAAGAGTTTACACTATACCCAATTAATATGAAATGCATGTCTTCTCGAGGGAGGCTGAGTTCAAAGTTTGTCTAGCAAGCGACGTCACTATTTTATTAATAAAGTTTATGTGAGCGGGTTGTCTTTTATTTAGGTATTTGTTCTGATATTTATAAGGTAAGTCTTTTAAGGTTATCACAAATTGCTAAGGCACTTTCACTATTTTTAAAACTCCCCAAAAACTATCCCTTTACTAGAAGTTCTGATACTTCATAAATTCGACTCTCTCTATACTTTTAGTAGCCCCCGAATGCCGTATACCTATGCATACGTTCACCCAGGTTAGGTAAGGACCTGACAACCTTATACCTGTGCATAAGTGTTCTCAGTTATGGGGGTTGTGGGATAGAACAGCTAGAAGTAGACGTACCTGTGTACTGCCTCGCAACTAGACTGAGCGGTTTGAGAGACCCGAAAGTCTCATTAACTTGGCGTTTGCCTGCGTATTTATATGTTACAAAATGCTGATGGCTGCATCATTAAGGACTAAAGTCGCTCCTGTCGACCGCTCAAGTTGTTTATAATTAACAGTGAATGTTTATATAACATTTTTCAAGTTCAAGTTCAAACTTACGACAGGGTGATATTTCATTAATGATTTTAATTAGTTCACAAGTTCTATAAGTTGTTGATGGTGATGTGGGCGTTCCAAGCTAATTCCTGTTGGGTTCCCTATTGCAGAGGTTTTTCTGATTATTTTCCTCGACCGGATGTTCTGCAGGTATGCGCCTATGACATCAGCTTTTCCGCGGAATTTATCTATATCCTGTTTTAGGCGTGTTTTCCAGGCTGGCATCGCACTGTTCGTATTCTGCCATGCAGACTTTTGGATGTATGTTTTTTGACCATTGAGTTCGATGACGGTAACACCAGCGCAGTACATCGACAAGTGTACTTCATCTAGTGTGCGGAAAGAGGAAAGGCGATCCCCCAGAATTTCATTGGCTAGGCTGATGCTCTGCCTGACCTTGAAGATGCTTCTTAGTTTGGGCAGGGACAGACGGTTAAGAGGGTCAGAACCCTCATAATAAGATAGAAGGCTATGGAATTTGTCGCTCACGTGCTGTCGAACTGGATTCTAATAGGATTTGTCTTGTCTTGACGGTCCTGTACGTGAGGCGTCTAATCCAGATGGACTATATGTTCTGTGCGGTCTCGTGGTTGAGACAATATGGTGGATTGTGTTGCCTACTTCTCGCTGATGGCTTCCAACGCGACACGCGTTAGCCATCCTCTCTTAGTTATGATGTTTTTCCGGTCAGTGATATTCTGTTCTGTCACTTGCAGATCTGGGTGTCTTCGGGAGATTTCGGCGTGAAGAGAATGTCCCCATCTTGGGAGTGGATGGTTGTCGCACTGGTTGACATAAAGAACTTTTATTCGCAAAAGAAAAATAAAATAGTAAAGAATATCAATACTCTACCTGTTAAGCTAACACTGAAATCAGCTACCTCAGAGGGTGGACACGATAGGAAAATTAAAGAAAAATATGCAATCATCCAGGAGGAATCACAAAATGACTACGCATAAGAAAACAAAAATGCAACTCACCTTCGACAAGGGCAGTGAAAGATACCAGTTGCGGAGTGAGTTCAGGCACCAAGCCAGTAATGCACAAAAGAAACTAACAATGTATTGTACAAAGGTATTTCAAAATCTGTTCATCTGTTTAAGAGCGTCCCTTGTTTGATTCCTATCGACAAAGAGGGGGAAAAAAGGCTACGCGCAAACTCTAAAGGACGTTCTTTTTCAAAGTTTAAGCTAGCTACGAGCGACATGCTACATTTCACACGAAAATAATACTTTCCCGCCAATATATGAAATAATCGACCAGGGTTTTCACTTGATAAATCCTACCCACTTTAAATAAATAATCGGACCACAAAAAGAATAGAAACTTAATTAGCTTTCCCATTTTTTTTACGAAAACAAGCATGCTAAATTAAATAACGGCGTGCCGATGCTCCACCCAGCGCACAGAAGGCGCATTCGACAGACCTATTAAAAAAATCCTGTAAAGTTCTCTCAAGAACTTATTCCCACGAGCGATGAGGACATCCGAGAACTCAAACCACTCACGCGTGTGATTTTTCCTATTTTGCTAAGTTCCACTACGACAACAGTAGGCATGCTCTATACTGTACTTCTGGTCCTTAATAGTAATCAACAACTACTCCCAGAAGCAAAGATTTATTAAATATCGGTTCGATAGAACCATAGTTCGGAACGAGTCATTCGAGTTGGTAAGCGAATAGTATCTTCAAAATGCGCTTTCCGAGCGCGAAAGGCAAAAATGTCTATTCCAGACGTCAGTTGACAGTTGACGAAAGAAAGCAATAAAAAATAATGCTTCTTTAAAGAAAATCAACTGAAACTACACTACGTCAATTTATTATGGAATAGCTAAAAAAGTTATAAAATTTGAAACGCTTGTATTTTCACCAATTTTTGATCAATTTATTCCATTTTTTGATTATTAGATGGATTTACTCTTGGATTGCTTAGTACAAAGTGGTTTGCCCTATTTAACTCTGTTTTATACAGGGTCGAAAATATCAAGGCATGTAAAATCATCTCATTTTGAAATTGGTATTTAATAATAACAGCGCAGTGCCGTTCGTGTTACTTAAAAAAAATTAGAAATAGTAATATTGGCAATTAGGTAAGTATGAACTAATAACGCTTTATTGCTATAGTGATTTTCCTTGCTACTTGCTATCTTAGTTAGGTACATACTGTACCAGTGACAGCACAGTGCCGTTCGTGTTAATAAAAAAATGCAAAAATCGTGATGCGGCCAATTATGGACGAACCTACTTAAGAGTTATTTCAAGTGTTAAAAGTACAGGTAGTTAAGGCAACCTATTCGAGGAGATAAAAAACCAATAAATTAATAAAAGCTGTCAATAAATTTATAACTTTGACAAATTGTCAATCGGTTGCCTAGGAAAGAAAGTTGCTTAGGGAGCGATTTACAACCAGTACTAAATTTAATATGGAGTATGCCAAATCGGTGTCAAGCAGTCATAAGTGCTAGTGGGGGAAGTACACGTTATTATTTTTTTCGTACAATTAAATTATTCGTTTAGTTCTTTAAATTGATATTTTTGTTGTTATTACCTATTCCATAATTGGCTACATCACGATGTTTGTATTTTTTTTATTAACACGAACGGTACTGCCACGTTGTTATATGTGCCGTGGTACTGCTCTGTAACTCGTACAGTATGTACCTAACTAATATAGTAAGGAATATCACTATAGCAACGAAGAGTTTTCAGTTCATAATTAATAGGCAATATCACGATTTTTGAAATCTTATTTTTTTTGAAGTAACACGAACGGCACTGCGCTGTAATTAATACAGGAACTACCTAACAGAAACTTGTAACCAACACGCTAATAAAATCAAATTTTTATTGCTTTGAATTTTTTAAACACCAATTTTAAAATGAGATGATTTTACATGCCTTGATATTTTCGACATCACCCTGTATAAAACAGATTTAAAATAAAGCACACCACTTTGTACTAAGTAGTCCAAGAGTAAGTCTACCTAATAATCAAAAAATGGAATAGATTGATCAAAAGTTGATGAGAATACAAGCGATTAAAGGTTAAGTACTTTTTTAGTTATTCCATAATAAATGGACGCAGTGTATATAAAAGACAGCAACGTGAAAGAAAAAATATGTTTATATAGATTGGTTTTCTGAAATTAGCAAATAATTATTCAGAAATGCTCGTGTAATGCAATAAAATTTTCGTTCCGGAGTCATTTCTGTGCTAGTTTGGATAGGGGATTGTAATTAAAATTGCAACCGCTTATCGAAACGCTCCGTATGCGCATGGGTTCATGCAATAGATCATGTAATTAATATTGCACCTAAGGAAAATAATTACTTTAAGTAAAGTAGATTTAATACAATAACATAGTACGTTTGCAAAATATAAGTCGATGTATAAAACTAGCTATATTAGATGCAGTCGTAGAATGTACAACACGGGTGAAAAGCATTTTTCGCAGTCGTCTAACTTTTGATACTCGCCTACACGCCGATTTCAACACTTCTTATACACTAGGTATACTATTTTAACTCGTATATCTATGTGTATAAAGGAGCGGTTTTTAGTGATGTCAACTTTCGTTACTTGTACTCACAACGCTCTGTAACGATTCGTTACTTTCGTTCCAACTATTCGTTAATTTGTATTAGTGATTTCGTTACTTTCGTTAGTTCAGTTGAGTACAATTCAATCGTAATAATAATTATAGTAGTTATAGTTCTCAAATTAATTTCGGTGCTTTAGTTGTTGAGATTACAAACAAACTACGGGTACCTATACCTAATTAATATTGAATAGGTATGCGGTGGGCGAGCTGAGCAAACCGAGCATACGATACGCTGTTATGATGATACATATTCTATATATTGCACAATATGAATGAAATTTATCTTGCACTTTCAAATTTCATTATTTTCGTGAATGTTGTGTATGTGATGTGATGTGTATTGTGTAAAAGAAAATGAAAAAACTGAATTATCAGTGCACCTTCTTGTAGTCGGTAAAATAAATGCTGAATGTTTTTATGTTCTATTATTTTATTGCCTACAAAAAAAAATTAAAAAGGAACTCCATAATGAGACAAAAATATATACAAATTATTACATTGCATTTAGCCTTTCCTTCCGAAATAACTGTGTAATGCAACCAAATAGCACTACGTTATTGTAATTGTTTCGCGTTTCTTTCCATTTCGAAAGAATATTCAACAATTTAATACACCCTGTAGTCGATCTACAGCCAAGATAGACCATTACCTATTACAAAACAAACGAACTCGAAGGGAGGCGTGATATTAAATGAACTGCTATTTTACTATATTTTAGACCTAGCGACAAAAGTGGGTATACATTATACTGCACGGTTGGAGTATGATGTTTCGCCGCAAAACGAATCAGGTCTTTAGACTGGAGAATCCTAGCCGCCTGCCAATCATAGCCTATACGAGCACAGCCCGCACCGCATTAGTCTAGAGTAGCGACAATCAGCCAGTAACGAAAGTAACGAAATAACGATTTTGAGAACAAACTTGTATTCGTTAC
>MU181926.1:1009790-1068227 GCA_016904865.1 Pissodes strobi | reverse complement strand
CCCTGCAGACAGTAAGATGATTGAATTAAATTATATTTTAAATTCTGCCAACCGGGTACCTATCGATCTTTATTCGTAGCAAAACAATTGACTTCAGGTTAACTTAATAATGCATTGGCCCGCTTGAATTGTACAGCAGTTTAGTACAATCAATCAATTTCGGAATATCAAACATTAACGACTTTAGTACTTCAACTTGAAAATACTACGCAAATTAGACACAAAAAAAACAAAGAAAATTTAACATTTTTATTACATTTTCTTAAAATCCAATATTTATACAGTTTATAATAAAATACAAATGTCCTTACAAAATTAAATAGATGGAAATTTAAACAGAAGTACTAAATATACAGCAATCTTATAAAGTATACTCTACAAAGCATAACAAAAAAAATCGATTTTTTTAAACAAGTGATAAGAAAAATACTTCTACGTTTCACAAAATAGAATTTTTATTTCTCCAATAAATTACTCTATCAACAGAATGACCCAATATAATGTCTGACCCAATAAACTGCTTTGGCTTTAATATACTCAAGATGATATAAGCTATTAACATATAGTGGAATTAAAAAGCTGTATTCATCGAAATGGAACAAATTTTAATCGATTATCCATTCCAATGAAAACATCAAGATCAAATTCATGTAACATTGTAAGTAAATAAATTCCACTACTGTTATTCTACGGAGCACGGTAAGATGCAAAGTTAGCGAGGGTGTAATTGAAGAAGTTGTCTTTGAATCCCTTTTTTTTTGGGATAGAAGGGGGTTTGATCAAGTTACAAACCTTTTGCAAGCTCTGCACGTCCAATGATTAGCTACAAATCTAATATTTCTTTTGCAAGCTTGTTTCTTTTAATATTAACTAAACTTGCTAAACGTTATTTAGGATATTCGCAGTTCAAATGCATAATGTCAATTCCATTTTACTTGCAACATTACTTCGCTGCACTTTTTTAAAAGCAAAGCTACTACTTAGAAAAGATTTTTTATGACGGTCACGTCACTGGAAGTATAATACATTGCTGCCATTTCCCGACTGAATTTACTGTCCTTAAAAATATTTATTTGCCGCAAGTTAACATTTTTAACTGTGATGCAAATTTGCAAACACTTTAAATATAATAAATTTATTAAAAACAACTTTTCAATTGACTACCCAGGAAAGTTTACGATTTACAGAGTGCTTGCAGGAAACATATTGCAATCAATCTTGTAAAATTGGTTTAGTAATGTCTTGTTTAAGAGTTGAAAGGCGTTTTTAATATTCCATAGATTGGTAATCCCTGTTAAACGGGAAATATCAAAACTGTGTTTTTGGCCACTAATATTCAGAGGTTAATAAAAAATAAAAAGGTGAAACCGTTTTATTTTAAATTTAACAATGTACATTTTGAAATAAATTATGATTCATATCCGTTTCATCTAAGGGATTTTTATGAAAGCACTATTATTTAGATAAACATGGTATTGAAAAAAGTATAGCATCTTCACCATACAACAATTAAAATTTCAAGACAGAACGTCCAAAAATAATTTCAAAAATGCAGATTATTGCTTTTGAATAATTAAGAGAGGATCAATATATGTCGTCATCATCTGTACTTGAAAGCAGGTAGGATTCTAAAAATGTAATTATTTAATATAAATAAAATTGTTAAGTCTTATGATTATAAAATACTAGACACTTAAAATTTTGAATGAAACGACTGGTATTTCTAGAGGTTTATATACAATGGTACCTTATTATTTTTTACAACGTAATTATTTAAAAATCGTCCTTTCCTTAATATCAATAAAGAAACCGATAATCCGAAATACTTAAAATCAATTAATACGCAGTAACATAGTTCCTTTTAAGTTACTAAAATATGATATAATCTTTTAGCTGTGATAAAACGTCAGAGTCCAAAGTGCGCATTATATCTTCATACGGGAACCCTATTTGATTTCTGAGCTGATAAATCTGAAAACAAAACAAAAATTATTACAATCCTGAATGAAACGAAAATATTGAAGTTCAACCGCAAAACTCTGATGAAGGATTTTTACTAGAATACGTAGAAAATGATAATATCAAATGAAAGCTGCAACTTTGTTGGCTACAATTAACTTAGAAAAAACTGGATTCGTAATTCAGTACATGTTTTCTTTTTTTAAGCAACAGTATCTACAATATGCTACCTCTGCTAATATATTATTATGCAGTGTTCCGGAAGTGTTTTCATTTTTGTAGCAATCCCTGGGAAATCATCTGTAAAACAGTAAATACAAAATAGGGAGACATATTTTATTAGTAATAGTACAATTCGTACACACACAACACTATTTATACAGATCAAATGAAACAATAAGAAAACAAAAAATATATCAAGT
This sequence comes from Pissodes strobi, assembly GCA_016904865.1. Lineage (NCBI taxonomy): Eukaryota > Metazoa > Arthropoda > Insecta > Coleoptera > Curculionidae > Pissodes > Pissodes strobi. Next base: position 1,065,846 of record MU181926.1, on the reverse strand, counting down.
AGTGCATTTAAAGTGCATTAGGGGGACGTCCGCTTCGTTCGCTCGGTAGAGTCAACACGTGACGGGTCGCTGCTCTTTCGGCGCTATATTGGGTATCCCCGAGGAAGAATCGGACGTCCTAACCAGCGTCGTCTGTGCCGTTTTATAGTTCTTTAGCCAGTGGAAATACCCATTCACGCCGGGACCCAGGCCGGGGGGAACCGGATGTTCCCGTGGGACCATTTTTATCTGTGCCGATAAGGAGATTTAGGAGGATTGCAAATGTCAGAATACTCGATATACTGGGGATTCTACCAAATAGCGCCTTCGTCCAATAGGGTGTAACCTATCTCGGAGGGTCGCCTGAGCTCTAGCTAAGCCCGGACGGGGGGTGATTTCTGGCAAATTGCCTCGTAACAGCGCCAACCGCTATATATCAAAGTCAGAGTCAAAAGTACCCTAGCAGGATAAACTTGTAGGACATTAAATACGTATAAAAGTATCGCAAAGTAGAAATAATAAAACAACACTAAACATTTAACACTTTTTTTGTATCGGTTGGGTACGAGACGGTCGTGTTTCCGTTTTTCGTTGGCTCTGCCGGTATTGATTGTTTGTTTTGTTTTGATATTCTGTTTTCTTCTGATATCGTGTCCATGTGCTAGTTTGACTAAAATTGACCTTGTTTAGCTGCTATTTGATCTTTACCTTTATTTAAAATTGTAGTGGAGAGTGTCGCCGGAATTTTTGTATGACCTGTACTGGGCTGAATAAGGCAACAACAAAGGTGCTCTACCAACAAAAGTACCACAATATTAGATTTTTCTGCAGTGTTTGTGACGTTAAAGTATCTTCACGACAAGCTGTCACAGCTACAAGGATCGCAGATCTCTCTGAAAAATGTCGAAGCTCGGGGAACCTGTCTAAAGAAGAACAACGACCTTCTTCCAATCATTTCTGAAATTTACGACACCTTGAGTAACCATGACTCCAAATGGAAAATTTTATACAAAAAAATAGATGACATTCACAGCCTTCGTACCAGATTCTCTGATAATAGACAAGAAGCTTTATTCCATTCGATGAAGGAAATGAAACAAGATATATTCAATCTGTCATCTATTTTTATGGACAATCATAATGAGTCATGACCATACAGATAACCATGACACAGTGGTTATTACTTCTCCAGTTCTCCTAAAGTCATTACTTCTCCTAGTCATTGCTCCCACACCTCACATATCTCCCATAAAAGAATACTGGCATTATGTGGTAGTGTCCAAGATCCCACCTCCTTATACAACAAACCAGCTTGCACACTATGCCAAAGAAAAACTTGGAACTACTGACTTTATCCGATGCTTTCCAATGCTGAAGAATAAGGACTGTTCACACTCCGACTTCAAGGTTGGTGTGCAGAAAAAAGCCACCTAAAGCAGCTTAAGGACATAACTATGTGGCCGCTGGGTACTGAAATAGTCACTGCCAATTTATCTTTAACACCCTTAAAGGTGCAGCAAGTACTTTGTCCACTGGCTATCAACATTTTGTACCAGGCACTTTGGACGGCCGGGGCCAAAGCCTACCACCACGCTCTGACTCAACATCTGTACATATACTTGGAGGGGCGAGGTCGGTTGGGGTTGGCTCTGACAGGAAAGCTTTGGCTGCCAGTAAGTCTCTTGCGCTAGAGAATTTGGAGGTTGTTGTGGAGAAAAGTGCGAAGAGGCATAGTGCGGCTCTGGATATGGACCCGATGGCCACCTATAGTGCGGCTGTCGCGAGATTCGGATGCGGTTGATGGACGTTATTTGCTGGTCAGACTGAGATACCCCTCCATATTAAAGGCTCTACGGCCGTTCCTTGCCTATCTCCATGACCAACCCTCCAGTGTGTGTTTTGAGGGGCACACCAACACCAGCATCAAATTAGCTCTGGCTTCGGAGGGACTTCCTAGTGACGTGCTCCTTGCGTAAGTTATATTATCGCTTCCACGACGCCTATGGTATTGGTTCTGCTGAAGTTGAAACGGATCTCTCTGCCTTCAGGTCTTTCTTTTCATCGAAGATACTTCAACACCTTCAGAAGGTTAGGGAAAGTCATAGCAATTATTTTGCTACTGGCTCTCCGATTAGACGGGGGAATTTTTAAGTAGATTGACGCGAACAGAGGATCAAGCACCCTCTGAATAATTGGATGATGGCAAGCTTACTGTTTTTCTTATTAATATTCAGTCCTTAAGACACAAACCAGATGAATTATTTCTATGATTAGAATCATTGCCATAACTGAACATTGGTTAAATAATGTTGATGATCCTGTGTTTGTCAAAAATTATACTGCAGTCCCTAGATTTAATAGAAGTAATTTATCTCATGGAGGTACTATGATAATGTCTACTAACAACGACTTTTCGGCAGTGACTAAGTTCGATAATTTATTGTGTGAGAAAGTATTTGAATTTTCCATCGTCTATCATAATGCTTATGACCTCTATCTTGTTTGTGTTTACAGAACAACTGACGCTGACATGCATATATTCAGTCAAAGATTACTGAGCTTGCTTGAGTCACTGCCTTTAAGAAGCAAATTAATTTTGTGTGGCGACCTTAATGTTGACTTTTCCAGTGTGTGTGCTGCTAAAGAATCCCTTCGGTCCATATTCGACTCTTTTGGTATAATCATGCATATTTCACCAACTAGAATAACTAAAACTAGTTATAATACTATAGACTATGTCGTGTCATCTTTTGATCCAGAATTCGTTGACTGTGTTGTCCTTAACTCGGGTTTCTCTGATCATGAGGCAGTATTAACAGAATTTTCGGTAAAATTCAAATGCAAAATTGCTTCCCGCAAATTATGCCGTGTTTTTTCGGACAAAAATATTCTAAATTCCAAGCACCTATGTCTAACAACTGACTGGGTTGTCCTCTCTGATGAGGTCGATACCGAATTTTCTAGATTTATAAAAACTTTATCTACTCAAATCCTTTCCGCTTAGGCCTATCAACATTAAACAACATAAACCCTGGTCAACTAAAGGCTTACGCACATCTGCGAAGAACATGCGTTCATTATCTCACCTAAAAAAAATACACGGACAGCGTCTTCTTCCATGATTACGTGAAACTTTACAGAACAGTCTATCATAAAACTATAAAAGCAGCCAAGAACATTTATTATAATGAGAGGCTGGCTAAATCCGGTAACGTTGCTAAAGAATCATGGTCTACTGTGAATGACTTAAGGAATAAGACTTCTTCGTCTGGCACTATCGCTAATTCACCTGAGAACCTAAACAATTACTTTGTAAATATGGCTAAAGATTTAATGAACACCATAACTCCTTCTCATGATCCACTTTCATATTTTTCTAACGCTAATGTGAATTTACACAGTTTCTTCTTTACGTCTGTAGCATTTGCTGAGCTTCGCAGCACAATTAAAGACATTAAAAACAAATCCTCACCTGGGGCTGATCGGCTTAAAATGTTGTCAAACTTGCCGGAATGTACATTAAACCATTTTACTACTTTAATTAACAAGTCATTCCAAAATGGGGTTTTTCCAAACTGTCTTAAGACGGCAATAATTATTCCTTTGCATAAAGGAGGAGATAAAGACCAAGCTTCGAACTATCGCCCAATTGCACTCCTTCCCACATTATCAAAAATCAAGCTTCTATCTTTTGTCTTTAAATATAAAAAATTTACTACCCATCAATTTGGATTTTTAAGAAACAAATGCACAAATGATGCTATGTTTTCCTCTTTAATTATGTATACTCCAACCTGAACAACCATCACTCTACAGCAACAATTTACTGTGATTTCTCTAAAGCTTTCGATTGTGTAAATCATAATATCTTACTTAACAAACTGCAGTACTACGGATTGAAAGGAGTGCCTCTCGAATGGTTTAAGTCGTACCTTAACAACAGAAGTCAGCTTGTGAGGGTTGATACGTCGATATCTTCTTGCAGGCCAATAGATTGTGGAGTACCCCAGGGTTCAGTACTAGGCCCCATTTTGTTTCTGCTGTTTATCAACGACATTGCTTGTCTGGACATTAGCGGTAAAGTCTGTCTCTTTGCGGACGATACTAGTTTCACTTGGAGAAACTCGGATATTACGGTGCTTCATAGAACTGTATCTAGTGACTTAATCACCATTAAATCATGGTGCGATTCTAATCTCCTGTGCCTCAACGTTTCTAAAACTAAAGTTTTGTCATATAAGAGTACGTTGCAATCTTTTGTACTCAATAACACCACTATTGACGTCGTTGAATCTGTGAAATTTTTGGGGCTTGTTGTGGACAACCATTTGAAGTGGAACACATCGATGGTGGTGCACATCGATGCCTTATCTAAAAAATTAAGTCCTGCCTGTTTTGCGCTAAGAACTGTTTCCAGGGAGCTTAACGTGTCAACTGCTATAACAGTCTATTATGCCCTTTTTGAGTCGCACCTCCGATACGCCTTTCCATTCTGGGGTACATGCTGTGCGACTTAATTTGAGCGTATTTTCAAAAGAGAACTGTTCGATATTCACTGGGACTAAACAGTAGAACTCACTGCTAGGATTTCTTTAAAATATTTAAAATATTAACTCTTCCTTCCTTATTCATATTTGAATCCGTTTGCTTAATCCGCAGCACGTATCTGCCATTCCAGATAGGCCACCTCACAACTGTCCACTTAGGTAGGAATACGGAGCATGATCTTTATCTGCCAACCCCATGCTCAAAGTTACTTAAAAGCTCTATATTGTACAATGCAAAAAAATGCACAATTATCTGCCATTTGAACTGAAGTCAATAACATCTTTTCCCGCATTTCGCAGAGCTTTGAGATTATACTTACTGGAGAGAGCCTTATATGCAGTCAACGACTTTTTTAATTAATACTTAATTTTGAGCACCTTACACACTGGTTTAATGATGTCATGTTTAATGTTTGGTGTTTTGTGTTTAGGATTTGATGTTAAATATTTTGATATTTAATATTTTATATAATATTTTGACCACGTACAATTTGCACAATTGTCTAAAGTATTGTATAGTTAGGTTTTTCCATTTCTTTTTATTGTATGTTTCTATTTGTGTTTTTAAATGTTTTGTATATTTTGTACTCTAGCTCTAGCTTTGTCTACAAATTAGAAAATTTTTTGAGAATAAAGCATTTATTATTATTACTATTATTATTATTAGTCAAAATTAAATATTTAAATTTTACACATTTAAAAGCAGTCATTAAAATCATTGAGGTATTCCTCCTCATGTGACGAAAGGTAGGTTAGAGCATTTGAAGTACACTAGCAAGATAGACCAGTAAGTCATTAAATATGTATAAAAGTATTGCGAAGCAGAAATTATAAAACAACAGTAAACATTTAAAATCTTAGTTTGGGCTAAAATTTTAAATCTGAAGATATAGTTATATATCTATACCATTACACTTACACATTTATAAGCAGTCATTACGATGATTGTTGAGATATTCCTAAAGTGAATAAAAAGGCAGTAGTAGTTGTTTACGTAATACACAAATAATATAAACATAAGAGCGAAATATAAATTGTATGTTCAGTTACTTCTATGGCTGTCGACTTTACCAAATAGAAACATAGGCAAATCTTCCAGCTAAAACCGGGTTCTACTTAGTCAACTTTACTGATCAATGTATCGAATTTATGCCAATGAAGCCAAATTAATTAGAGTGAACTCAGTGAACATCCGCTCTACGGTACTGCTGCATAATATCGCATTTCAATGATTTTACATTCATTGAAATGCGATATTATGCAGCACTTCTACTTTTCGTTGAGTGACAGAACTTATTCAATTGAACTGAAGAATGTTTGGCCGTAAGAACAAGTTCTCAGTCGCATTGGAAAACCGTTGCATAGCAGCCGTTGTGTGTTCTTGTGACAACATTTTGTTGCCGTACAAACTACTTTGTATTTTATTCAAACAATCTTCATTTGAAATGAAAGGATAAGCATATCTCAAAGTTTTTGGAATTGTGTAAAAATCAGTGTGTATGGAATATTCAATGTGGGGAATAAAAAAAAGGAAACATACTGTAAGGGTATGCAATGTACAGTATATTTCCTAAGTTATATTTATACAATAACCCAGTTAGATATTGTGTTGATATATGCAAGGACAGCAATAAGACGGTACTTTAATTGTAATTGTAACGAAGCCGACAATCAATCAATAAATGTAAGTCTAGCAATACACAAGGTGTTTTGATCATAGCATTACGGCTGCCAAAAGTAAAAATAATAAGTAAAAGTGGGTTTTAAGTTAAGTTCCCTGAAGCTGTTTTGAAATGATCTGGTCAGTTTATCACGATCAATTTCATCAATTTCAAAATGGGACAAACAAAATCCACAGAGCAAAAGGTGCAAGAAAATGGAGTGGTGAACTAAAATTTCATAGTTCTGGAACAGGAATACAATGTCACGAAAGATGTTAAAATAGCGGTATATCTTATTCTGGCATGTCTGTTAGATATTAATATGATGAAATTAGCTCGAGCGCATCATAGAAAAGTAACGAAGCAAGCACGAAGGAAGTTAGCAGAAGCTGTGGCGGCAGATGCATCAAGAGGAGACCTAAACGCAGTCTAGGTCAAGGCAATGAAGTGGAACAATAAAAAAAATATATATACAATGTAACTTTTTTTAATACTGATATTTTATGTACATCATTTATCTGCCTATTTCGCACTTTACGCTAAATATCTTAATGATAATGTCTTTTTAAGCACTTACTTAAATGCAAACGCCTAATGAAATAATTAATCTTTTTCTGTTAAGAAATCATCAAGAAATTGTAAAACAAGCTAAAAGAATTTTAAAAAAGAGGTACCTAAAAATAAAGTGATACAAGATGATATTCGAGATCAATTGATTAAGTTATTTAATGAATCTAGCACATTTCTTGCCATACATTGGGACTCTTTAGATAATTTAGAATGTAATATTTGCAAAAACAATTTAATAATGTTAGGGATAAAGTAGTTAAGTCGTTTTACGTGTTAAATCTAAAATATAAAATACCTAATTCGTTACTAGAGAAAATAGATCCATTGATCTTAGATGAGGATACTATAGCGGAGGTCGAACTATCTGATAATTCTGAAGATAAGCCAGAAAGTTTTGAAAAAATGCCTTTAAGTTCAATAGATTTTTTTAATTTTGCAAGCAAGCTCCTTCCTAATTCTTTTGATGGCTCAGCCAACAACCTCAGACCTTTTTTAGATTCCTTAGAATTGCTTAAACAAAACTCCAACGACCATGAAAATAATGCGGTAGTGTTTGTCAAAACCAGGCTGTCAGGCAAAGCAAGAGATTTAATTAATAACGAAAAACTATTGACGCAATATTTAATAAGCTTAGGACTGGTATTAAGGGAGAAAGTACTCGTTTATTGTTAGTGAAACTATTAAATTTTAAACAAAACAATAAAGATCCTACAAGCTATGCCTAGGAAGTTGAGGAATTGGCTAGTAAACTAAAGCAGGCTTATATTTATGAGGGCGTGCCTTCTGAGGTGGCCGAAAATTATACGGTTGAAACTACACTAGGTCAAAATGCTAACTCTGAGAGAGCAAAACTGATAGTAGAGGCTGGTAATTTCTCGACCACTCAGGAACTCATCTGAGAACAAATGGATTCTCTTCTCAAACTCGTTCCTTTCAACCAAGAAATCACAATTCAGCGATTTTTTTTGAAACGCGAACAAATAACTATGGTAGTCGCGGGCGAAGCCGAGGGTACAATCGCGGGCGGTATAACAATAACTTCGGTAACCGTGGAAATTATAGCTATGATCAGTGTATATGGAATATTCAATGTGGGGAATAAAAAAAGGAAACATACTGTAAGGGTATGCAATGTACAGTATATTTCCTAAGTTATATTTATACAATAACCCAGTTAGATATTGTGTTGATACATGCAAGGACAGCAATAAGATGGTACTTTAATTGTAATTGTAACGAAGCCGACAATCAATCAATAAATGTAAGTCTAGCAATACACAAGGTGTTTTGATCATAGCATTACGGCTGCCAAAAGTAAAAATAATAAGTGAAAGTGGGTTTTAAGTTAAGTTCCCTGAAGCTGTTTTGAAATGATCTGGTCAGTTTATCACGATCAATTTCATCAATTTCAAAATGGGACAAACAAAATCCACAGAGCAAAAGGTGCAAGAAAATGGAGTGGTGAACTAAAATTTCATAGTTCTGGAACAGGAATACAATGTCACGAAAGATGTTAAAATAGCGGTATATCTTATTCTGGCATGTCTGTTAGATATTAATATGATGAAATTAGCTCGAGCGCATCATAGAAAAGTAACGAAGCAAGCACGAAGGAAGTTAGCAGAAGCTGTGGCGGCAGATGCATCAAGAGGAGACCTAAACGCAGTCTAGGTCAAGGCAGTGAAGTGGAACAATAAAAAAAATATATATACAATGTAACTTTTTTTAATACTGATATTTTATGTACATCATTTATCTGCCTATTTCGCACTTTACGCTAAATATCTTAATGATAATGTTTTTTTAAGCACTTACTTAAATGCAAACGCCTAATGAAATAATTAATCTTTCTCTGTTAAGAAAGCATCAAGAAATTGTAAACCAAGCTAAAAGAATTTTAAAAAAGAGGTACCTAAAAATAAAGTGATACAAGATGATATTCGAGATCAATTGATTAAGTTATTTAATGAATCTAGCACATTTCTTGCCATACATTGGGACTCTTTAGATAATTTAGAACGTAATATTTGCAAAAAACAATTTAATAATGTTAGGGATAAAGTAGTTAAGTCGTTTTACGTGTTAAATCTAAAATATAAAATACCTAATTCGTTACTAGAGAAAATAGATCCATTGATCTTAGATGAGGATACTATAGCGGAGGTCGAACATTCTGATAATTCTGAAGATAAGCCAGAAAGTTTTGAAAAAATGCCTTAAGTTCAATCGATTTTTTTAATTTTGCAAGCAAGCTCCTTCCTAATTCTTTTGATGGCTCAGCCAACAACCTCAGACCTTTTTTAGATTCCTTAGAATTGCTTAAACAAAACTCCAATGATCATGAAAATAATGCGGTAGTGTTTGTCAAAACCAGGTTGTCAGGCAAAGCAAGAGATTTAATTAATAACGAAAAACTATTGACGCAATATTTAATAAGCTTAGGACTGGTATTAAGGGAGAAAGTACTCGTTTATTGTTAGCGAAACTATTAAATTTTAAACAAAACAATAAAGATCCTACAAGCTATGCCTAGGAAGTTGAGGAATTGACTAGTAAACTAAAGCAGGCTTATATTTATGAGGGCGTGCCTTCTGAGGTGGCCGAAAACTATACGGTTGAAACTACACTAGGTCAAAATGCTAACTCTGAGAGAGCAAAACTGATAGTAGAGGCTGGTAATTTCTCGACCACTCAGGAACTCATCTGAGAACAAATGGATTCTCTTCTCAAACTCGTTCCTTTCAACCAAGAAATCACAATTCAGCGAATTTTTTTGAAACGCGAACAAATAACTATGGTAGTCGCGGGCGAAGCCGAGGGTACAATCGCGGGCGGTATAACAATAACTTCGGTAACCGTGGAAATTATAGCTATTACAATAATAACAGATCTAGTCCGTCCAATAGATTTACTAATCGTAATAATGCAACAAGACATAATGTACGATACATGTTTAACGACGGCTCGGAAAACCAAACGAGCCCCCGACAGGGCCGGCGACTGTTGGGGAATGCGTTGGATGTGCGGGATGTGCCGAATATGTAAATATTTATATCTTCAACTTGTCCTTATCAAATTTTGTTTTTTAGACATTGAGATTACAGGGACTAAAAATGCACTTCTTGTTGACACAGGTGCAGATATATCAGTTTTTAAGAGTACAAAAGTACACCTTGATCAATTGTTAGATTGCTATAACCCGAGAATAACAAATGAAATAGCACATTGTTTAGGAATTACAAAAACTAATATTTTTATTGATCAATTTGCACTTAGTCATCAATTTCATATAGTAAAACATGACTTTCCAATACCCTGTGACGGAATCTTAGGTAGGGATTTTTTGGTTAAATATCACTATCATAGATTATTCACAGTGGACTATGACTGCAAAAATACAAAATCATGAAATAAGCATTCCAATTTGTAGTAGTTTAGAAGACAATCATATTTACATTCCACCGAGATGTGAAGTAATTAGGCATATTGTGCAATGAGGAAGTTTCATCAATTTTCTTTATTGCTTATTTCGATAGCCCATGAAAAATAAGTGGACACGTGTTTTTTCTTTTTTTTCATAAGTCGAAAAATGAGGTAGATAAAACGCCTTGAAATGTGCTTATGACGTCACAATACACATGAATTGTTACGTCGCACCATGCTTAGTATACCTATATGTACAAAACTAAAAACTGGCATAGCTCTCGTAATAATCATCTTTAGAGGAAATAAAAACGTACGTATCGTTTTTTTTTTCACTGTTCTATAGTTTGCAATGAAAAATAATCAGTTTAATTTTTCAGGAATCTTCCTCATTAAAAAATTTAAAATCTGATGCCGTAGTAGTAAATATGTAATGAAATTTATCCAGGTGTGTTCATTGCGAGAACTACAGTTTCAAAATAAAATCCACTCATCAAAATTATAAATACTACTACTATAGCTTACATATCAAATTACCATATATAAAAACAATTATATAGTATACATGAATTTGATATTTATCACATTGAATTAGAAACTAAAGACAGAAATTCCCAGCTCATGTACGAAATCAACCAAGATGTATCGCATGTTGTGAAGGCTGATTTAGTTGAACTATGCCAAGAATATTCAGATATTTTTGCTTTAAAAACAGATAGGTTAACAGTAAATAATTTTTATACGCAAAATTTTAAATTGTGTAATAATAAACCTGTGTACATTAAAAACTATAGAACACCGCAATTAATAAAAGAAGATAAACAAACAAGTTCAGGATGTGCTACGTAATGATATTATCGAACCAACTGTTTCTGAATATAATAGTCCAGTATTATTAGTACCTAAAAAAGTATAAATGGTAAAAAAGCGTGGAGGCTGTGCATAGACTTTCGTTGTGTTAATAAGGCCTTAGTGGCAGATAAGTTCCCTGTTCCTCGTATTGATGATATTCTAGATCAGCTTGGAAGAGCTAAGTGGTTTTCAGTAATCGATCTTATGTCTGGGTTTCATCAAATTCCTCTAAACGAATCATCAAGAGACATTACTTCTTTCAGTGTAGACACTGTTTTTTTTTTAGATTTACCAGACTTCCCTTCGGACTATCTGTTAGTCCAAATAGTTTTCAAAGGATGATGTCGTTAGCTTTTGCAGGCATCGCCCGGAAAAGGCTTTTCTTTACATGGATGACCTAATCGTTATTGGATGTTCGGAGAAACATCATTTAAAAAATTTGAGAGATGTATTCAGCACTTGCTGAAAATATTGTTTAAAATTAAATCCACAAAAATGTAATTTTTTCAGCAAAGAAGTAACTTTTCTAGGACATGAAATTACAGACAAAGGTATTTTACCAGACGAATCTAAATACGATATCATAACAATTATCCGATTGCGCTTACTGCGGATTACGTCAAACGTTTTGTCGCATTTTGCAATTACTATCGACGCTGAATCCCCGATTTTGCTAACATTACATATCCACTAAAAAAATGCTCGGTTTGATTGGTCGGAGGAATGCCAAAATTCATTTATTTTTTCGAAAAAGGCTTTGATTAGCCCTGAGATTTTACAATACCCTGACCTCCAAGGAATTTATATTGGTTACAGATGCATCGAATATCGCATGCGGAGCCGTACTCTGTCAAAAATTTAGTGGCAATGAACTTCCTATTGCATGTGCTTCTCGTACTTTTACAAAAGGAAAATCTCATAAGCCAACATTTTTAAAAGTGTTATTTTTTTTTTGGCTATTAAGTACTTTAGGTGCTACTTATACGGTCAAAAATTTTTGGTCAAATCAGATCACAGACTTCTCGTTTATTTATTTTCCATGAAAGATCCTAGCCCAAAACTTACTAGAATTAGTCTAGATTTAGAAAAATTTAATTTTGATATTGAATACATTAGACGTAAAGATAATATCAGTGCTGACGCATTGTCTAGGGTAAGCAGTGATAGTTTAAAAGAAATTCATGATAATGCAAACTGTATCTACGCGATAACCAGGTCAATGTCTAAAAAACCTAATGATGAAAGTATAAAAATACAATCGAATAATGAGCTCAACCCCGAAAAAATTTTTGAGACAATAATAATGCTGACGCCTTAAAATTACCAATATTAAAATTTGAAATTTACCCCAACTATATTAGAATTTTAATTATTCAAAAAAGAAAAATATGCGCGCAAAGCAAACTTCTAATCACTAAAGACAATTTTGCAGAGCAAATATTGTCTCAGCTAGAAAAAATGGCCGGTGATTGCAAGTTTTCTAAAATAAAATTATTTATGAAAGACAATATACATACACAGTGTACTGTTAATGAATTTAAAGAGAAAGGTAATAAGATAATAAAACATGTGACAAATCTACTTTGTAATCCTCAGGAATTAATTACAAGTAAAACAAAAAAAGACGAATTAATAGAAAAATTTCGTAACGACCCCTTGCACAGAGGGCATGCAGTCAAGAAAGTTTGCTTAAAAAACTGAATCTAAGTCACATTTCCCATATGAAACTTTTATTATTGATTTCACAGAAAATTTTATTCTTGATAAAAGTTGGTGCTTGGAAAAAAACTAATTTTGACAATGCTAAATTAAGGATAAGTTATAGAGGGTATTTAAAAAATAGAAAAATGATGGTTAAAAGAACAAAAATTTTGGAACATCGGAAAACCTACAGAAAAAATAAAGCTCCTATTAAGATAAAAATAAAAGTCAAATACCATTTTTTTCAAAAGTGCTGAAAAAAATAAGGACAAAATTAAGAAAAAGAGGGTTTTATCAATAATTGACATGAATTTTCTCCGCAACGGTACACTTTTGAGAAAAAATGGTATTTCTTTTATTTTTATCTTAATTGGAGCTTTATTTTTTCTGCAGAAGGTTTTCCGATATTCCAAATTTTTTGTTTTTTTTAACCATAATTTTTGAATTTTTTAAGGACCCTGTATAACATCTCTAATTTAGCATTGTCAAAATTAGTTTTTTCCAAGCACCAACTTTTATCAAGAATAAAATTTTCTGTGAAATCAATAGTAAAAAAGTTTCCAACGGGAAATGTGACGGATCGTTTTTCCACTGTACCATTCACATGGAAACATATGTCTCGTGAAGTTGCAAACTTTTGTAAAAAATGCCACAAGTGTCAAGTAAACAAAGCAACTGCAAGACATATTATGGAGCCACTAGTGTTAACACCAACTCCTCAAAAAGCATTTGATATAGTTTGCATTGATACTATCGGTCAAACTTGGGAAATGTTTACGCAGTGAGAATACAATGCGAATTAACTAAATATGTTATTATACAACCGATTCCTAATTAAGAAGCATCCACAGTAGCTAAAGCAATTTTTGGAAATTTTATTCTTGTATATGGACACATGACAGAACCCAAAACAGATATGTGAACAGAATATAAGAATGAACTGTTAGATATTTCCAAATTATTAAATATTACACATATGTCTACGGCTTATCAGAGTCAAACTATAGGAAGTTGTGAAAGAAATCACCGTGTTCTTAACGAATTTATGACAATGTATGTCAATGTACCGATTGGGACGTGTGGACACGATTTTTTTCATTCTGTTATAACACGACCCTTAGTACGTACCACAATTCCACCCTGTTTGAATTAGTTCTTGGGAAAAAAGTAAATATACCAGAAAATTAACCAAATACAGGCGTGGATCCTCTTTATAATATAGATGCTTATGATCAAGAAATTAGGTTTAGGTTGCAACTAGCACATAAAAGAGCTAAAGAGTATTTAGAAAATGCAAAGAAAAGTGGTAAAACGCTATTTGATTGTAAGTCAAAAGACTTGTCAATTAAATCAGATGTCGTATTAATAACAAATGAGGGACGACAGAAATTAGAATCTTGGTTTAAAGGCCCATATACTGATGTCAAGACGACAGAGGCAAACAAATGACTGTACATAAAATTCGCATAAAACCATATATGTCATGACATTTCGTAATATACATTCCGTACTATACTATAAAATTCCGTATTATAAATTCCGTGTTAAACATAGCTATGTGAACATTTAATTATTGCTTATAATGATAATAAATTAGTATGTAGAACGAAAAAGTGTTAGTATTAGCAGTATGAAATGGTTCTAGAATTTAGTTATGTAGTTATGCTTAGTTCATAAAATGGACGGTCACTGATCGACAAACCCATAATATGATGTTTAATAAATAATTAATTAGGTGTTGTATGGAATAGTTATTAAGCAAGGTATGAGTAATAAATTTTGGTTAGCATAAAATACACTATACTATAATTAAGTGGGTTAGATAAATATGTTTAGCAAATAAGAGTGTTTCATAACAACCACAAAGTAAATATATAAATTGCTAGGTATATATTTTTATAATTTTGCTTTAACGGTTTTAGATTTATTCTATTTACATTTTTAATTAAATGCATTCATATATATATATATATATATATATAACCTTTACCGCTCTAACAGTAATATAATAATACTTCCATCTAATAAATAGGGAATCATTAACTATGATTTTAAAATCTGAATGCTATTCACAAGTGAAGCTCATTCTCTAGGAAAGGGAGGTGTAAGGGTAATATGTAATGTACGGTATATTTCCTATGTTTATTATACATAAGTTACATTTATACAATAACCCAGTTAGATACAATAACCCAGTTAGATAATGTGTTGATATATGCAAGGACAGCAATAAGATGGTACTCTAATTGTAACGAAGCCGAGGTGTTTTAAGAAAAAATCTACGAGAATATTGGTCACGGAATGGAAGGCCTTCTAAACGATATAAAAAATAAAATTAAAAGTATCTGAACAACGTACAAAGTTGAACTGAATAAAATACTAAAAGCAAATAAAAGTGGCGCAGGAATAGATGATCTGTGCAAACATAAACTGTTCTGGGTCACCCAAGCTGATGCATTTTTAAAAGGTGTTTCTGTTGCAAGAGAAAGTCAATTAAACTTGGTAAGAAAAAAATATATTTCTTATATTGAGTTTTTTACCGATATTATTGTATGTATATTGTAATATTTCTAAAAATTATAAAAACTTTTCACAAGAACATAAATACTATAGATTATTTTCCCTTGCCACGGAACTGCTTCTGTAACAGGAATCACGTTTTCAAAGTACATTTCGGCTATACTGCCCAGATTTCCTAATGATTCTATTTCATCAAATTTATGGGATAATAGTACCATTTTCATTATCTTCCACATCGACACATCCCGTTTCCATCCATTGCTCCGCAACAAGCAATAATCTACATTTTTTGTTAAAATCATTTTCAATAACATTCCATTCTTTCTCAGTATAAAGAACCTGCAAAATAAAAATAAGTAATGATAGCCAAAGTTTTTAAAATAATTAACTTAACTAATTTTTTAGTTTCTCAGACGCATACAAGACAAACTCGCCACACCGAACCCCGAACTTCGAATCCCATCGAACAATTTTACAAAAATATTAAAGTCAGAAAGGAAGAATAGTGACCTCATTAACTTTCAAACGCGAGGCTACAACTAAGACGAAATGCCCGTGCCAGTTTACTCCACAATCTTTGCCCAAAACGAAGCGAAAAGTTAAAAACTTAATTGTGCAAGCCATGATAATATACGACCAATATCAAATCGGTGCAAAGACCCGACGATGATTAATTTGATGTTTCATGTAAAAGTTTCGCATATCAGCTTAATAAAATACCGCTAGAAAGAGCACTTCTATGTCAGGAAAAATTGCAATCTGTAATAACTCAAGAAGGGCTACATCAAATAATTGCCTCCACATCACCGCCACAAAATAGTAATAGCTCAGTTTACTCTGCAGCAACATCTTCATATCCGAATTTATCAAATTTCCAGCAGTATATGCCTAGCAAACTTTCAAAACATAATACTAATTGTTCGGTTTATTCCACAATGCCATCTTCATATCTGAATTAACCATCATTTCAGCTGTATATGAATATATCTAGTCAAAACATCGTATCCCAAGCTTTACCGGACATTTGAACAAGTTAAGTGCAATTTTTAAGATAAAAATATAGGTAAAAATGATACTAAATTATTAAACTTACCTTAATAAAATGTTGTAAACTATTGTATATTGCTTTACAAACGTCTGGCAGAAATCATGAACTACAGTTTTTGGGCAGCAAGATCGAAGAGATGACCCTGTGGCTATCTTAAAACAACTTATGATTTTAGTCTTGCTGGAATAGCGTCACCTAATTAAGTATTTTTTTTTTTGTATAACTGGCGACACTTTCTGTAGAAGTTCTTCAAAATTCTTCTCGCTCATTGTTAAATGATTTTTATAGGCATTGAAACCATCCGTTACCAATTCCACCAACAGTTTTACTAGAACACCTTAACATCTCCGTTTTAAGATCATGGTCTGACCTACCAATTCTTTCTTCGTGTTTGTAACTATCTTTTTTAGAAATTCAGACATAATGCAAACACCAGAACGCACAATTTTCTTCTTTACGGCCATTTTACACTAACATCTTCTAGACAGAATATTCAATGTCCTTGAATCATGTGAACAAGTTTTACATTCAATTCTATGTTGAGTTGCATAGATTCAACGATATTGGTCAATATAGCTGATTAATGAGAAGCAGCCTTAAGGAATTTATTGATGACGAGACGTACTACTGCCATTTATAAAGAACTAATCTTAATGCCACATTTAATTAATTTGAAATGTGAACCACGAAAACAAAATCGATAAGGCAATCAGCCAAATACGACTCCTGATTAGCTATCGAGGGATTCGAATCGTATTTTCCCGATCCCGGATGTAATCAAGCTAACATGGCCGATCGTATCGTAGAACAGAATCCCACCGCAGGGTAGCTTCCGACCGAGACATATTCCATGATACGATCAACATGATCATAGCTAACGTCTGAACTCAGTTATGGCCCTCCCAAGAAGAAGATATCCAATAATAAGGAATATTGTAAAAAAGTACAATGCATGATATCGATATCCGTCAGAATGAACGATGTCAAGAAATAAATATAGGTTTAGCAAAAAAAAATTGTTCAGTCAAGCGTTAAAGTGGTACCTAGCTGTCAAGAAACTGATATGGTAGATTGATTGCCAGGTATTAAGTTATATAGTGTGTGCCCAGATTAAGTTAACGACTAGACCTTTTAAATCAATTCGTCAGAAAGCATTACTTTGGATAGAAGTTAGTGCATGACAAAATTTTAAATTTGGGTTGGCCAAATGTACAGTGTACAGCAAAACGGAAAAACACAGATCTTATTTTAAAAAATGAAAAATAATTAAAATGCATATTTTTCAAACATGGAGCACGCAATTATATAGGCAAAAAACATTTTCATATTATTTATTCTATATAAATAAAATGAAAAAATTGAAAATTGCATGCCACACCTTACTATTTTGTAGTAAAACACTATACATTTCTAAGAGAAATCATTTCACAATTCAATATACAACGTACAGAGTAGTACGTAGTACAGTAAAGACGTGTATTTGTTTGCTCTGCAAATTTTTCTCCGCAAAACTGAGATAATCAACCGTTTTTTTATCGAAAAATGAAAAACAGGTTTTTTTAATCGTCGTGTAAAATATGTATATAAATAGTTTGGTTGTAGTTTGTAAAAGTAATTAAAAAATAATAAACAGTTTAACGTGTTTGCGATCGGTGGTATCTTCCGATATTATCCGGTCCGATATTTACTGATGTGATAAAAAGTGCGAATTTAATATTTTAATAACATAGAGCAGGCTCGGACTAAAGAATATTTGAAATATGAGTCCTCCCAAACCACCGGATAAAGAGATTTTTAATCCAAAGAAAGTTTTGGAAAGAACACCACCTAGAGACGACAGTGATCATGTACAAAAAAAAGCTAGAAGTCAGTCATGCAGCGGAGATATAAAAAGTTGTAATAATACAATTTTAGAACAGAATGTTCCAAATGTTAAACAAAATGAAGAAGAAAAAATAGAAAATACTAGTTCAATGATAGAATCTGTTATGGAGGCCTTAGATAAAATACATGATGTAACAAATCAACAGTTTGTTGGTGATCCAACAGCTACAACAAAACAATCAAGTAATTCTAAGGAATGCAACTTGTATTATACATAAACAGTTAACTCGTATGGCTTACCAAATAGGACAACTTGAGAGACAAAATGCGGAACTCAACAACAAACTAGCTACAAGTCAACAGTGTCAAGAAAAGTGTCAAAAAACCTATGCCACTTCAGCTCAAAAACCTAGCGCCTCCAACCCAAAAAATATCAGTCAAACAACCCCATGGACTACACCTCCCAGCTCAACGAAAAAACTTGAAACATTAATCAGAGTCTCAGATGTCACTGATCCCAAAGCCACTATAAAAAAAATTAGAGAAAATGTTACTGACAAGGATGTTGATGCTAGCTTTAAAAATATAATCTCTTTGCAGAGTGGGTCAGTGATCATTCAGTCATAGCAAAAGTCAACAAAGCAAATTGGCACAAGCATTACAGAATCAAACCGAAATATCTGTAAAGAATTTGGGAAACACAGATCCCATGTTTATCATAACAGGTATTGAAAAAAGATACAGTGAAGAAGAATTTTTAAGTGAACTATTAAGACAAAACCCACAAGTAAGTACACTATCTCCTAATGAAGTATGTAACATCAAAGTTATTACGTTACAAGCGCCTCCAACGATTTCTAAATGGTTTTTAAAATGGGAAAAAATCAAATTTGATTCAATGACCGTATATGTTAAAGAATATATTCCCCTGACAATGTGTTTCAAATGTTGTGGTTTTGGGCACATAGTGAAATATTGTAAAAAAATTCAAACCTGTCACAAGTGTGGAAAAGAACATCCTCTGATTGAATGCGAAACAGAAGAACTGTGTTGCCCAAATTGCCTCAAGATGCAGTATAACGATACAGCACACTCTGCTAGAAGCTTAAGTTGTCCCATATTTCAAAGAAAACTACAAAGAACAAAACTGCGTACTAACTATGATGAATCTGAAAATTTTTGAGTAACTTAGATCACTTAGACACCCAAATGAGCAAGAATGAGTTGCTGAATCCAATATCCAGAAACTGCGACCACATTTGTGTAATACATCAGAACCTTCAATCCATTGGTAATGCTGTAGATCTTATTGAAGACTTCTTACATACAAACAATGACTGCAGTTTTTGTGTGTTACAGAGCACTGGAAAACCCAAAGTCAATTAGAGAACTATATAATTAAGGGCCTTAAATTAGCAGCAAGTTTTTGTAGAAAATTGGAAAACAGACATGGAGAAAGTGCGATTTATCTAAAAAAATATATGAAGTACAAAGTGAGAGTAGACATCAACAGTATAAGTGAGGAATATAATTTTGAGTGTTGTGGATGTGAGGTCAGCATAAAGAGTAAGAAAATTATTGTCGTTTCTCTATATCGCCCCCCCAAATGGTGACTATGTATCATTCTTAAACAAAATAGAGCAACTATTAGTTATTTGTACCAATAATCTTAATTACTTAATTATTATTTGTGGAGACTTTAACATAGAATTTTTAGCTTCTTCGAGCAGGGCCACGGACCTTATATCAGTAATAAATTCTTCTAATATTAAACACACCGTTACTGAGTATACAAGAATTACGGGCACAAGTAAAACATGTATTGATAATATATTAACAAATTTTGATGGTAACATGGCATCCCAAATTTTACTCTCGCTGATTTCCGATCACCCTGCTCAAAAGTTAATATTGCAAATTAAAAAATCAAACCCTCAGTTTATCGAGAAAAGAATATTTAATAAGGAAAATAAAGCAAAATTTTAAAATTCCCTTCAACAGGTTAATTGGGAATCAGTATATTTTATTGTTCAACGTTTGGCAAATGAGCAGTGGTCAATTTTTATAAAGCTTTTTTAGCCAAATTTAATGCATTTTTCCCACTTGTTAAAGTACCAACAACAAAGTTTAATAAAACTAATATAGCAGTCAGCCCACAAATTCGTGAGTGTAACTTGACATACTCTATATGATGAAAAATGTAAATACTAGATATAAGGATTTGTATATAATAAAGAAAACGGAGTATGATAATAATCTATTAAGGGAACAAAAGCAAAAAACATATTCTGATAGGTTAAGAAATTCTGATAACAAAAATAAATGTGCCTGGGCTATTGTAAATGAGATCAAGAGAAAAAATTAAACCACAGACATTAACATTGGAGGTAACAGGGAGGACATTGCAAATAGTTTTAATGACTTTTTAGTAAGTGCAGCGACAAACTTATTAGGGCAACTAAGACAGGTACCTTTTAGTTCAGATATACAATGTAATCCTGTAACTATTGATTTAGAATTAGTAAATGAAGATGAAATATTCCAAACGGTTAACAAACTAAAAAATAAACTTAGCTGCGGCTATGACGAGATCTCTAACAGCATAATAAAGTTTACAATATCGGATATAGTGAAACCATTGGTGTTTATTATTAATAATTCACTTAGGTTTAGAATATTTCCAGATCAACTAAAACTGGCACTAGTCGTTCCAATTTTTAAGAAAGGTGATCAAAACAATATAGAAAACTATCGTCCAATAAGTCTGCTCCCATCGTTTTCGGAAATATTTGAACATATTATGTGTCATCGTATTTTAAAGTTTATGACAGAGAATAATTTGCTTAATGACACGTAACATGGATATTTGCAGGGCAGATCCACACAAACTGCCGTTTTTTAATTTACTCAGGATATTCTTGAAGCTCTGGAAAATGGTGAAATCCCTTTGAGGTTGTTCCTTGATTTGTCAAAAGCCTATGACACACTAAATCACCACATACTTTTTAAAAAATTACTATATGGAATAAGAGGAGCACCCTTGAATTGGATTGAATCATACCTATCAGGTAGAGAGCAAAAAGCAGTTATTGGCAAGGACACGAGTAACACTTTATCAAAAACAAAAAAAGGCATTACAGGAATACCACAAGGAAGTGTCATCGAACCTATTTTATTTATTATCTACATAAACAATATCACTGAACTAAACCTACTAAACGATACATGCAAGATCACAAACTATGCAGATGATACTAATGTTTTACTCAGCAATTCGGAACTAACCACCCTTGACCAGAATGTTCGCATGTTTATGATGGCGGCAGACGAATGGTTTGCCAAAAATAGACTTGTTGTAAACAACTCAAAGACTTGTATAACTACGTTTAAAACGAACAGATCTAGTGCCGAACGACCTGAGAGTATGCAAATAAATAACTGTGACATTGTCTTGAAAGAGTATACGAAGTTTTTGGGGATGTTTTTAGATAGTATGTTATCATGGGAATGTCACGTGGATCATGTCGTTGAGAAGCTGAATAAGGTGTGTTACAGTCTTAGAATCTTATGTAGGTATGTTGGGTTGGGAACCAAAAAAATGGTTTACTATGCAAATTTTGAATCACGTATTAGGTACGGGATTATTATGTATGGGAATTGCAGAGATATAGGAAGGGTTTTCGTTTGTCAGAAGAGAGTTCGAAGAATTATATTGAAATTGGACTTTCGGGCATCTTGTAGAGGAAAGTTTAAAGCAAACAGATTTTTGACTGTATCTGCAATTTTCACAAAAGAATGTGTACTCTTTTTATAAGAACATACATTATGTTGTGAACAGTCAATCGCAACAGGTATATCCCACAAGAACAATGAACTTTACATTTCCAAGGCACAGATTGACTATGACTGAAAAGGGTGCATATTACCAATGTATTAAGCTGTACAATAGCTTGCCAAATGATATTAAAAGCATAGGTAATATTAAGATAATGAAAAAAACTCTTTTTAACTTGTTAGAAATTGAACCTAACAGTATTGATGAATACTATAGTTATTTAGAAAACCGCTGAGGAATTTTGTATTTATATATTAGGTTAAGACATATTTTTTGTGACACTATTTAATTGTATGCCTGCATACTTTCAAATAAAGATTATTATTATTATTATTACTATTTGCAAATTTACTGAAAGACCTCTTTAGAAATTTACCCATCTTATTTGCAACAATTACGTACTAGTCTAATTAAACCTATAAAAAAACAGTATTTATAAACTTTATCATCCTGCATTTACAGACATAATAAGCATTGCCAAAATCAAAACTCTACTACCGTAATGAAAATACTATTCCAAATTAATCCGAAGATTATAATAGATATGCAGGTTGAAAAATGGTTGATACGCACCTGAGATTGCAAATAATCTTTTAACACAATATTATGCACAGGATCATTCAAAATCAGCTGTTTCTTTCGATGATCATGATCGGTCTCATAGTAGCTTCCATCTTCGTCGAATTGACTAGGACTTTGTCCCTCCACTAAAACTAGCGCATCAATCATGATACCATCATCTTCGGTCTTAGTGATGTCATTTAAAGCTTCAAGAAGATTCGTCATAATTGGTTTAAAACGTTGCAATATAGGCGGAGATTGGGTGGTTAATAGATTTGTCAAGGCCAAGCCTAAAAAATATGCAGGTTTTAACAAAGCATTTTCTACTGATAATTTATTTTCTATTGTAAACTAGGAAGTTTTGTGGAAATTAAATGATACCAAGGAACAAATATACATCCGAGATCGAATACAAACTAAGCTATATATTGCACATTCTTCGATTTGTTCATTCACTGAACACAAAATAAATTAGGCTAAGAATATCTGATATATTATGGATTTTTAATAATTACGTTTGATATAATATCACTCATCCGCAAGAAGTGACACCACTCAATAAATTTATATTTTCATTTTATTTCATAAAACATACGAAAAATATCATGAAATTCTATACAGGAAAAGTGACACAAGTTAATTTAAATGACCTACCAAGATGTAGCGAAATGACACTGTTCCATTTTGCCGAAAGGGCTGTTCAAATATTGAATAGCGGCATATTAAGTAATAAGAGGTCCCCCAAAAAGGATGTCTTACGAGAAAAGCGTCACATTGTGATAAGTATTGCATTATATTTAATAAAGTGCAGTGAAAAACGACTATATAGAGTTGTGCCTTTTTCCTATTAAAAACTCTTTTGAATTCTATACAAATCGTTTATGGAATATTGTCCTGAAGGTAAGTTTAATCTTAAAATGTATTAATAAATATTTTGATTCGTGGCACTATTCAAAATTGAATTTTAGGAAAATCATTTTTTGTGTGTTTGTGTAATATTTTTAGTTGTGCCATTATGGCTATTGTATGCTGTAACACATAAAATAAAAAAGTTAACGGGGGCATTATATGTGATCACCCTATGCATATATATTGTTATTGAGCGTATGATTAATTAGTTACTTTAATTTTCATATTAGAATAATTTACAGGTTAACAGAAAAATAGTGTATCCGGGGAAAAAATATATCCCCCATATAGGATTAAAATAATAAAAACTATCGGTTGTGCCGAAAGTTTATCATCTTTGTTACTTCAAATAATTGACCCTGTACAGGGTGGCTCAAATTCGTGTCTATGTATGGGGAACTCGAAAACCGTAAGAGATACAGTGTCGGTCAAATTAAGGCAAAATTGCGCATTTAGGTGCCTAACAATATGCCGTTTAGAAAGTTTTAAAATTCCGAGAATTTCCGGAGATATCCGGAAAAAAACGAAATTTTGAAAAATCGTTTTATTTTTTTCCTGGGCTTATTTATAGACGGATTTCAAATTGAATTGCACTTTTGCATTGCCACTTTTTTCGCTCTATCCAATGATGGTATCCAGTTTGAAATCCGACGTTTCGTCTTTAAGGGATCATCATCAACTTTCTTTTTTAAATACGAACTTTCATTTTTTTAACGTTTTTCAAATGGTATTGGCTTTATTAATATGAGTATGTGTTTTTTTTATGTTTTTTTTTTAATTTTTATTATTTTTTTTTTAATTATATATTTTGCTTTGGCGTAATTTTAACTAATTTAAGGTAGGTACTTTTGAAATTTTTATATAGTATAAAAATATTTTATTTTGTTTTTGTATTAAGTGGAAAATTTGAGCCCGTATTAAAAATAAAAAATAGTAAACTTATTTTTTACGAGAATATGGCAATGAACTATTTATTACTCAAACAAGTTGCTTAGTGCAAAGATAAAATATTTTCAACATATTCAATTAAAAAATAATTTTACTATTTTTTATTTTTAATACGGGCTCCAATTTTCCACCTAATACAAAAAAGAAATTAAATATTTTTATTCAATATAAAAATTTCAAAAGTACCTACCTTAAATTATATTAAAATTATGCCAAAGCAAAATATATAAAATAAAAGTAATAAAAAAATAAAAATAAAAATGATAAAAAAATAAAAAAAAATAAAAACACATATTCATATTTATAATGTCCATACCATCTGAAAAACGATAAAATAATTTAAGTTCGTATTTAAAAAAAGAAAGTTGATGATGATCCCTTAAAGACGAAACGTCGGATTTCAAACTGGATATCATCATTGGATAGAGCGGAAAAAGTGGCAATGCAAAAGTGTAATTAAATTTGAAATCCGTTTTTAAATAAGCCCAGGAAAAAAATAAAACGATTTTTCAAAATTTCGGTTTTTTCCGGATATCTCCGTAAATACTCGGAATTTTAAAACTTTCCAAACGGCTTATTGTTAGGCACCTACATGCGCAATTTTGCCTTAATTTGACCGACACTGTATCTCTTACGGTTTTCGAGTTCCCCATACATACACGAATTCGAACCACCCTGTACAGGTTGGCTCGAATTCGAGTCTATGTATGGGGATCTCGAAAACCGTAAGAGATACAGTGTCGGTCAAATTAGGGCAAAATTGCGCATTTGGGTGCCTAACAATATGCCATTTAGAATAATTTTACATTCCGAGCGTTTTCGGAGATATCCGAAAAAAAAAACCGAAATATTGAAAAATCGTTTTATTTTTTCCTGAGCTTATTTCAAAACGAATTTCAAATTGAATTGCACTTTTGCATTGCCACTTTCCGCTCTATCCAATGATGGTATCCAATTTGGAATCTGACGTTTCGTCTTCAAGGGGTCATGACCAACTTTATTTTTTTAAATACAAACTTTATTTTTTTTATCGATTTTCACATGATACTGGCGTTATTAATATGAATAAGTTTTTAATTTTTTTTATCCTTTTTTTTAAATTTTATTTAGATTTTTTTTGAAATTACTTATTTTGCTTGAACGTAACTGAATGGTTTTAATTACTTTTGAAATTTTTATATTCTATAAAATATTTTAATCTGTTTGTGTTAAGTGGAAAATTGGAGTTTTTATTTTTAATAAAAATTAAAATTGGTAAAATTAAATAAACAGTTTCGTTTATATTTTACCCGAAAGCAAAATGAATAATTAAAAAAAAAATAAATAATAAAAAAAAAATTACCATTTAGAAAGATCTCAAAAACGATAAAAAAATTAAAGTTCGTATTTAAAAAAAGAAAGGTGATGATGGGCCCTTGAAGACGAAACGTCCGATTACAAACTGGATATCATCATTGGATAGAGCGAAAAAAGTGGCAATGCAAAAGTGCAATTCAATTTGAAATTCATTGTAACATAAGCTCAGAAAAAAAATAGTACAATTTTTCAATATTCGGTTTATCTCCGGAAATAGTCGTAATTTTAAAACTTTCTAAATGGCATATTGTTAGGCACCTAATTGCGCAATTTTGCCTTAATTTGACCGATACTGTATCTCTTACGGTTTTCGAGTTCCCCATGCATAGACTCGATTTCGAGCCACCCTGTACATGACTTCTATGAATCCTCACGGTACAATTTTTTAATTATTGTGTGTAGCTATAAAAAGTTTTAATATATAAATCAAAAGTAGTGTATAGTAGGATTAAGATTACGATTTTAAACAAATTTATCATCAATCCTTATAAGATCAACTCCCTTTTAATGAAAACAGTAAGACAGAACACACTAATAAAATATTTTTTGGCTTTACGATCTAGTTTTCCCTAGACACAATAGTAATTTTCGACTTGTTAATCTGGTTTAGTTTGGGTTCCTCTTTCTTCCTGAAATTTCAGAAAAGATAGCTCTTTCATCAAAACGCCAATTTTCTCTGAAAGCAGCAGTGAAGTTTCGATTTTAATGGAAATGACAGATATCTTAATAACTGGTCTAGTAACGCATTAATTCCATTAAAGACTCGAGATACACTGCTACCTCATAATTTCTTGCTACGGTTTTCAACTTTCTTGAAATATATATTTTTTGTTTGCCTATTATTTTGTCTAAGTTGTGGAACCTTCGGCAAAATGCACTACAATAGAGTTTTATTCCGTTTCGGTATTGTGGATCAAACTATCTTGTAGTTATTACTTAGTATTTATGGATCAAGGGGGCTTTTCAGATCGTTCACTTTTTAATCTTTTTATTATATTTACAAATATCATTGTAAATATCAATAAAAAAAACTCGACGATCTGGCAAATAAGAATGGTCTCGAAGAGGATATGTTATATGATTCTATTTACTGTCTTCTGGGTACATCAAAATATGCTTCATATGGCTATTTTATCTTGACCCGCACATCCATCACAAATAATATCATTTTCGTTGTCGATGTATCGAATTAACTGGTAATTTCTAAGAAAATGAAGTAGAGCAGATCCAACTTCATCGGATCCACGGCCACTAACGTCCTCAGTCCAATATAGAAATTCAGGTTTTTAACATAAAAAGCTAGGGAAGGGAGTAAAACATTTCCTGAATGAGAATTTCCGGCAAACTTTGAACTTGCTGAATATCAAATCAATATGCAATCACTCCTCTTTCACCAACAATTTAAACTGTTAGTCAAGTTTGGCGTTACGGTCATATTAACTACACATATCTGTGGCTGGTGATTGGAAGCCAATATTGAACTTAGTGCTAAATTTGTTATAAAAATAACCACAAAACACCTGAATGTCAGCGACTCAGTGAAAAATAGTTTCTAGTTAAACCGGAAGGCATACAATTCAACAGATAAAGTAAAACTGAAACATGAAAGTGCAAACTCTCTTGTTTCACGCTGACCAGTCTAACTTTAATGACTCTTCAATTTGAGAAAATGGAAGTATCTAAAGGTAAATACATACATCAAAACATCTGAAATTAGATATAAGGTATGTTATATCAATATAAATGTGCTTAACATTTTATACAGGACAACAATCTTCGGGCAGATGTGTAAACTTAAAACTTACCCAACAATTTTCTTTGATCCAGTTGCGCTACATTGGCCATTTTGCTTAACCATTTATCTAATATTTTCCCAAGGGTATCTTGTTCATTTTCATTCTTACTTCGTGCAACCTCTGCAATAACTCTTGTAAAAACTTCATGCGAACTTAATAAAATTCTACTTAAGATGCACAAGAACATTGACATGACAAAAGGGTAGTCTTCTCCTTCATATATCCGTCTGAAATGTAAAGTACAATATATAGATTGTTATGGACAACAAAATACATACATAATGAATTAATTTTCAATTACCATTCGGTCAAGAGTTGAGGAGAAAACCCACATCTCTATTATACCATAATATACGGAATGATACAGATATAGAGTCTTTCTTCTAATTACTATAATTTCTTTATTTTATAAACTAATACACCCACAAAAACTGTCATTTTATTTGCTGCACATTCTCTGGTATTACATGATTACCATTTTCAGTATTTATTATTTAATGATTATACGGTTATCAACAATTATTAGGAGTTAAGTTAGTACTCTGATTCAACAAAATAAATATCGCTTTCTCTCCGATGTGTCCACAAAGCACTTCAAACATAATTTAAGATTGAATTCGGTTTTTGATTTTCACCTTTGGTTATTGTCTCTTGCCAAATAATTTCATCTGGATACCTAGTTGCATGACTTAGCATATACGTCTAACTGACAAATAACTTTTCGCTCATACAACAATGTAATGCGTGGTAACATCGCAGGGTTTTCTTGAATATTGACCACTTATTCCGTATTTCGATAAAAGAACAAAAGCAGCCGACTTAATCAGTTTATTTTGGAAGTTGCATATTCAGCTTGGGAACTGAAATTTAGCATTGCCTTGTTTATTTCAGGATATAGTTTAGGATATGGTATCAGGATTTGATTTTAAATTAGTAGTATAAGATGATGCATAATACATCTCTCTATATCAACTGAGGGACTGTCCTAAATATCTGAAATAATTGAAATCATTTGTGATAAACGTGCCATATTTTTGATGTGTAAACATCTTACGCGGCGGTATGAGGGTAAATCTCGGCAAATGGGACGTAAATGTGGGGATGGAATGTGTAAACCGATGTGACATTATAACCCGTGCGCATTGAGGAGCAAGCTAATGCTGGACGGCCGCGATTGCAACGACTCAAATGGCGCCTCTAAAAAGCTAGCTGCTAGGGTGGTATTGGATTTTCATTATATTATATTCGCAGTGTATTTGGATCCTTAGCACAGCTTATTTTTAATAGACGGTTTTAAAATGGATTTTAGACGATAAAAAAAGCATATTTTAAATTAAACAAACTGTCAAAAGTATTATTCAGATGCCCAGACGTTTAAAACAATATTGAGTCATGGCCCTCTTCTAAAATATGCAAAATTTGATTATTGACTTTCCCAAATCAAGATGACTAGCTGGTAGTGAATAAGCAGTGCCCATAGGTTGATGATATTCCTGGTGGCATTAGAATTTCACATCGAATTTGTGCAGTGAATCAATCCACTCCGATTGAAGCTGCCAGTACGCATTATCAAAGAATCCTAACTAATATTATAAATGCGAATACCTAATATTATAAATGCGAATGTTTGTTTGTGTTTTTTTTTTCTTACACTTTCACGCATAAACTACTCAACCGATCAACATGAAATTTTATACAGATATTTTCAAGAGTATAGTAAAGGACATATGACACTTTTAGCTTTTACCCG
The DNA here is from genome assembly GCA_016904865.1 of Pissodes strobi. Lineage (NCBI taxonomy): Eukaryota > Metazoa > Arthropoda > Insecta > Coleoptera > Curculionidae > Pissodes > Pissodes strobi. The sequence goes on along the minus strand of MU181926.1, from coordinate 1,036,566 downwards.
CGGTTTCGCTCGCGTTCATTTTTACAGTTAGTTTTAATCCTATTTTCCACGCGTAAATACTTATCATGAAATTTTGTACAGATATTTTCAAGAGTATAGTAAAAGATATAGGACACTTTTAGCTATTACCCGCGGCTTCGTTCGCGTTGATTATTACGGTTAGTTTTAATCCTGTTTTCCACGCATAAAGTACCTAACCGGTCATCATTAAATTTTGTACAGATAATTTCAAGAGTATAGTAAAGGACACTTTTAGCTTTTACCCGCGGTTTCGCTCGCGGTAATTTTTACGGTGTTTTAATTTTTCTTGATTTTGGACATGCCTTGGGTTCGTTTTAGTTCGTTGCGCCCCTGTAGCGATCGAAGCGAGCGGAGGGCTATGCGTGAAGTATAATATTAGACATTCTACTGCAAACGTTACAAATGTAAACATTAAACAACGCACGTCAGGCGGTATTTGTGACGGGAATGTGTTTTATAGGCTGTCTGTAACCGTTAGTGTAAAACGTGTTCTTTCTAACGCCAGAATATAGGCAACCAACTCCAAATAAGTGGTTGCCTATATTCAGGCGTCACGCGGCCTAAGGTGTCATTAGATTTTCATGTCGATGATGTCTATATAGGATATGTTTACACATCAGCGTCTCGAGTACTAGCAGACTCGCTCAATATTTTTTGGTATTAAAAGTTTTTTTTATATTCATTTAATGACTTCGTATATAAGTTTTGAGGTTTTAACTAACCCAACTAGTTGTGTTGTGTCAGCAGTTGATTCACATTAATTGTTGTTTTATTATTATAACTGCTTTTTGCACTTCACGTGATATATGATTTTCAATAGTGGTAATCATATATGCAACTAAAAAGTGTATATTCTAAAATTATCCTCAAAATTTAACTGTAATTTATAGCTGTCTTAATTTATAATTGATACAGTTTGAAATAATTAGTATAAGGATATCAGTTGTCAAGCTTGAATTAGATAGTTTTCTGAATTATATCATACAAAATTATACCCTAAAGTTACGGACAGCAGTACTTAGGAAACACCCTGTTTACTACATTATATAAATATAATATGCATTTTGTGCACCTCTGATGTTTATTGTCTTGTTGACCACAGCATTATCATAATAGTTCTTAAGATTTAATACCTGTTGTTACGGGTGGAAATTCTTTTATTTATAAGTCATTCTGGGAAGGAATATCGTTTGGAAAATCATCTCTATTGTTTTTTTTTTCGATAAGGCCGAATCTGACTAGTTTCCTGACAGCAGTATTCAAATTGTCATTTAAGGTGTTTAGTTGAATGACATTCGATCGATTTTGATGTGATTACAGATTTTCTGTTTATTAATCTAGAAGGATGAGGGGAAACAGAAGAATCGGTTGTTGTTGATTCAGTTAGTCTATTGTTTTCGTCATTAGCCAAAGAAGATTCCCTGGAGTGAGAAGAATTAGCTCCCGAGAAGTGTTTCAGTGAAATAGGTTGGAAGCCGTTTTAGACTTTCGGGAGAGGGATGTTGTACTGTAGATAGAAGGTTTAAATTCTACCAACAGCCATTATGGCGATAATCCAGTTTTTCTTTAAGATATCCAGGAAGGTTTTGGTGAACCCCAGTTATGGGTAAGTTGTTTTAAATTAGATTTTGGGGGCCGAGTTCGGCATTTCCGTGATTTTCATGTTAGTTTGCTCTTATGGATTAATTTCCGTTTTAGGGTTCTAGTTGTGGATTCCCCGTAGGGTTGTTAAGAAGTATATTTTGGAACCTGACAAAATTAGGATACTCATTAGTTCTGGATGACAGCAGAGAATGATGATTGTCAATTTATGGTCAAATTTTTAACTGGTTAATTGCCCGAGACACGTCCGGGGACGTTTTCTTCCCTAAAGAATACGAAGAAGGAAAATGAAAACTCTCTTGGAGGAGGTCCCGTATACAGATGTTTTTCTTTTAGTCGTGAATAATGTTTACCTGTTAGCGATTCGACAGAATTTTAGCATCGCCGCAAAGACTTTTAATTTAATCAAAATTTAGTAACTCGAATAGTATTTTTAACAGCTTTAATATTTTTTATAGTATTCCTATTAACAATTATCTCAATCACTAGAGTTTATATAGTACCTTTTGTGAAGTGTAGCTACGCCTGCATAGTTCCATTACTTTATTCTCTCAGGTACTAGATTTTGAATAATTTCTAGTGCATTTTATAACCGAGGAAGTTTATCCATTCTATTTTTCTTTTTCTGGCATTTATATCAAAACGTAACATAACACTGAGGAATTTGGTTTCTGTTAGGAACTTGCAACTCCAGCTTACGGAAAGGCTATTCTAACCGAGTTGAATTAACTTAGATTAGTTTATATGGTAAAGTCCGGTAATTTTTATCACCGTCTAGGTTGCAGGTTTCGGGCAGGGCGATACGGGGAGTGAACTTTCTAAATTTTAATTCCTTTTTCTTGACACCTCTTAAAATTCCAAATTAGGCTGTCAAGTTGACAGGAGGGTGTGTCTAGTAGACAGTAAACTGGGTCATTTCGAAATTTCAACACGTGGTAGCTGGGTTCTCTCAATCCAGGGAATTCTCTTATAAGGCTAGAGGAGCTTGCTTTATTTTATCCCAAAATAAAAGTATTGGCCTCAATCTCTGTTGTTATTTAGTTTGAATTGGAGAATCTAGAACTTGTGTGATAACTGTGTGCAGGTAGCGTAGACTACGTCAGGTAATTATTAACTTTTTCGATAATTGAGTTTGTACTCCATTTCTTGTACTTCCAAGTTTTTTTACTGTGTCCGTAATAACAACGATAGGGCTTTGCCAACAAAAGTAAACTTGGTGGCGCCCAACCTCGACTTGGACTTTAATCTATATTGATTTAATTCCATATCCAGGTACATCATTTTGGAACTTGTTTAGTGGGAATATAAAAAAACATCGGACCAGCCTGAGCTGAGCTAGCGTAGGTGTTTTTCAGGCCGTGCTGGTAGGACTGATACGAAGACTGATGGTGACCAAATTTTCAAGGTTTTACATCTGAATATAGTTTATTTATAATTTGTAATTCTTAATTTGATAGCAATTTGTCGTCCAGCCCCATCTGCCGAGTATATTATCTTTAAATTGAATAACAATATCGCGTCCAACTTCAAATCAGAATTTAGCAGTAGTTTTAACTGGATAACAAGCAGTACAGAGCTATACTTTTATAACACTGTATACATTTTTTACAGGGTTATTGTACTTTATATATTTACGTATCCTCTACTTGCTCTGTATTTACGTACTTGTTACTGTTACAGTTAGAAATTTTATGGTTGAAATAGGGAGCCCAGCTTCAACTTTGCCATTTGTAATTTATTTTTATAATTAGCATAAAACCAATTTATTATTATTACGAATAAGATTTAAAAAAAACTCAAAACAAGAAATTATTTAAGATTTCTGAAATGGACAAGTATTGAAATAGAAAAAAATCAATTGGAGCCTAAAAACAGTTTAAAGAAAATGTAGAATTGGCATTACCTGCAAAAAAGGAGTAGGAAACATGAATTAATTTGGGTTAAGGATCATATTTTAGCTATAAAACTAATAGGGTTTAACATGATTACTTAGATTTTTTGCATCTGAATTATACAAAAAAAAACAACCGTAACGCATTAAATAATGGGCAGTTTCACACTATCCTGGAAAAAACGCGACTGAAGAAACTTTCACTTCAAAAACGACTGAAAGATAGACAACTCAATGAACAGTGGTGCACCTACAACTAACATATAGATTGGTATGAAATTCTCCATCGGGTACCTCCTGGTTTCTATTGTCGTTGAAGTTGCTTCTAGTGTAATAACAAAATAGACCTGCACTTTATATGAGTTCTGGCCTTTATTTCATCCATTACCACTTATGCATAGCTACAAATTACGTTTAAAGCCATAATCAGAACTAGCCTTTCTCCACAAATATATTTTTAATCATTTTTCTCATATTTTTTCTTCCGATATGATTGTCTTAAATTCATGAGGATAGTCGAAACCATGTTAAAGTTCCATATCTGGACAAATGTATCTACTATAAACTAAAATCTTGGCTTCAAGATACCTGCCTATAGCATAGCCTAAAGAAAACTATAGCTGCGACACTTAAGCGCGGCACCTTTGATAAGCGAGGACCAGCTTTATCACTATGTAGTGGGGAGGAAATAAATAAATCTAACTTGACGTCAACCCCCCGGCAATCATTAGTGAAGTGAGCCGTACTAAAATTTTTTGGGACGTAATATACTAAAATTGTTACTCTCCCCTATTATTTTATTTAAGCTTTCATCACAAAATATATGATTTATAAAATACTGTTTATTTCGAGTAGAGAATAACCATTTTTTTGATCCAAAAAGCTGCATAAAGAGAGCCGGATATTTATTTAAACATTACACCTGAAAGAAATAGTTAAAAATGTCTTTTGAAGTGAAATTAAGAATGGCGAATGTAGATTACTTGTAGTAAGTACAGCATTCTTGAATGCTGAATATAACTATAATAGAATATAAGCTCCAAGTTAATCTTTAAATATCAACAAGATCTATAGACAACAAAAGTTTTTTTATATGAGATTTTATTTTGCACAAGTAGTTACGGTTTTAGATGAACTTGTGAAGATCTGCAATAATAATTTTGAAAATTTTGATCTATCTAGTTGTTTTCTACATAGTACTCTAGTACATAATTTTATTTTATATAGATTCTTAGCAACCTGCACAATTTTATAAACGTATTATGTACGATTTTGCATATTTTTTTGTAACAGCTTTTTCATTTTATTCGCTAGATAAAAATATTGTCAAGATGGTGAAATGAAAGTAAATTTTTGATTTGGCTATAGTTCACGAACTAGTTTATGCATGAAGTGCACAATTACGCTAAATCGGAGCAACCTGTACCGTGCGTTCAATTTATCTTGATAACATTTTGATTCGCTGTAACTTTTTTGTTTTTAAAGATATCAAGTTAAACAAAAATGCAAAATGTAGGGTTGGGAGCCAAATTTTTTTCTACGTTATATATAAAATAAAACACTAACGATTTTCTGACATATCAGCCTACTCTATATTTTTTAAATGGAACACCCTGTATATTACTACATTTTTGGAATCTCTAGAGAAGTTTAAACACATTTCGTGTACAATATCTTATACCTATATTTCTTTAGGTGTTTACGAAATATTGACAGTTGAAAGTCGTGCATTTGGACATTTTGATAGGCTTTAAAATCTAAACCGCATGAGAGCAAAGAAAACGATTTGCATATTCCTGTCTTAGGTTTTCGTGAGCTGTCAAATGACAGTATCTTTGAATTTAACCCGCGAATAAAATTGACAGGAACTTTTAAACCTCCGGTTAAATTGAAAGCCACTGTCATTCGGTAGCTTATGAAAACCTAAGATAGAGATGTGCAAACCGTTTTCTTTGATCTCGTGCGGTTTAGAGCATGTCAAAATGCCCGACTTTCAACTGTTTCGTAAACAGCTAAAGATGGGTATAGGATATTATACACGACATGTGTTTTGATTTCACTAGAGAGTCCAAAAATGTAGTAATATACAGGGTGTTCTATTTAAAAAATATATAAAGTAGGCTTTTATGTCAGAAAATTATTGGTGTTTGTTTTATATGTAATCTAGAAAAAACTTGGCTACCAACCCTACATTTTGCTTTTTTGTTTACCTTGGTATTTTTAAAACCAAAAAAGGTACAGCGAATCAAAATGATATCAAGGTGCTGATCAAATCTGAAATAATGGATATATGTGGATAACGATCGACTTTTACGAAAAACAACCAGCAAAAACAATGTTTTTGAGACTTACGCCTTTATGGTAGAATACGAACGCTTATTGTCAAACGAAATGTTTTGCACTTTCTTATCTAACCCAAACCGAAAATTTCGTATATCTAGATAATTACTAAATAACTAAGATAAGAAGATGCAAATCGTTTCGCGCTAAGTTAAACAGATCAAATTCTTTAAATGGAAAGGAGGCTATTCGACATGCTACATGAAATTTATCTAGAATTTTTAGAAGAATTCGAAAATCGGAAAATATGTCCCGCTCTTTTGAGACCTTTTATATTGAAATATAATTCAATTATATTGTCAAACTAAAATCAACATGGCTAAATGATGAAATGGTTGTAAGACTAATAAAAAAATTAAAAACATATTATTTCTATAAAATGTGTATACATATGAAGGGTACAGGGGAAAAATGATCTAAGCGCCATTTCCATAGGAAACTTTTTTATTATTGACTTCACAGAAAATTTTATTCTTGATAAAAGTTGGTGTTTGAAAAAAAATTATTTTGACAATGCTAAATTAAAGATAAGTTATACAGGGTACTCAATAAATACAAAAATGATGGTTAAAAAATCAAAAACTTTGGAATATCGGAAAAACCTTCTACAGAAAAATAAAGCTCGTATTAAGATAAAAATAAAAGTCAAATACCATTTTTTCCAAAAGTGCACCGCACCGTTGCGGAGAAAATCGATTTCAATTAATGAAAAAACCCGCTTTTTCTTAATTTTGTCCTTATTTTTTTCAGCAACGATGCACTTTTGGAAAAAATGGTATTTGACTTTTATTTTTACCTTAATAGGAGCTTTATTTTTCCAGTAGAAGCTTTTCCGATATTCCTAAGTTTTTGTTTTTTTAACCACCATTTTTGTATTTTTGAAGTACCCTGTAATACTTAGTCTTAATTCAACATTGTCAAAATGAGTTTTTTTTTCCAAGCACCAACTTTTATCAAGAATAAAATTTTCAGTTAAATCAATAATAAAAGTTTCCTATGGAAATGACGCTTAGATCCTTTTTCCCCTGTACCCTTCGTATATATTTCATGAATATTTCCATATTATTAATTTTCGTTTATTTTTGGGCACTTTAAATTTTGTAACCTATTATGATACGTTTTAGTCCGTTTTGGTGCTTTTAGTTAGTTTGGGTTAGTTCAATCAGCTTTCGTTTGGTTTTAATTTATTTTAGTCATTTGAACCCGGTTCCGATACATTATAACCAATTTTAATATTTTTGGTTAGTTTTGGTTAGCCGCCAAAACTGGGTCGTTCAATCAACTATCGATTACTTTCGGTTCCGATACGTTATTACCAATTTTAGTGTTTAGGATAGTCGCCAAAATTGAATTGATCTGGGTTAGTTTTTACTTACTTAATATTATTTTTAAGCTATTCCGATACCTTTTAGCCCGTTTTGGTACTTTTAGTTACCTTTGGGTTGTTTTGGTTAGTCTTTCAATCAAATTTTGGTTACTTTAAATTTATTTTAGTTATTGAATTAATTCAAATTAGTCGTCAAAATTCGCTTAATTTTGGTTAATTTCAACTTATTTAAATATTTTTAAACTGTTACGATACGTTTTAGCCCTTTTTGATGCTGTTGGTTAGTTTTGGTTAGTCGTTCAATCGACTTTCGGTTAGTTTCAGTTAGTTTTAATTTAGTTTAGTAATTTGAATCAGTTCGGATACGTTATAACCGATTTAATTGTTTTTAATTAATTTAGGTTAGTCGCCAAAATTCGGTTCATTTGGGTTAGTCTCAACTTACTTTAATAATTTTAATCTGTTAAGATATGTTTTAGCCCTTTTGGTGCTTTTGGTTACTTTTGGTTAGTCGTTCAATCGACTTTCGGTCAATTTCAGTTAGTTTATAATTTATTTAAATCATATGAACCGGTTCCGATACGTTATAACCAATTTTAAAGTTTTTGATTACTTTCAGTTAGTCGCCAAAATTCGGCTAATTTGGGTTAGTTTTAACTTACTTTCGTTCGATCAACTTTCAGTTAATTTCAGTTAGTTTTAATTTATTTTAGTCATTGGAACCGGTTCCGATACGTTATAATCAATTTTAATATCTTTGGTTACTTGCCAATATTCGGTTAATTTGGGTTAGTTTTAATGTACTTTAACATTTTTAATCTGTTCCGATACGTTTAAGTCCGTTTTTATGCTATTAGTTACTTTTGGTTTGTCATTCAATGAACTTTCGGTTACTTTCAGTTAGTTCCAATTTATTTTAGTCATTTGAATCGGTTCCTACACGTTATAAGCAAATTTAATATTTTTGGTTAGTCGCTTAAATTCCTTTTGTTTTGGTTAGTTTTAACTTACTTTAATTTTTGTAACCTATTACGATAGGTACGTTTTAGCCTGTTTTGGAGCTTATGGTTACTTTTGGCTAGCTTTGGTTAGTCGTTCAATTAACTTTCGGTTGGTTTCAGTTAGTTCCAATTTATTTTAGTCATTTGAACCGATTCCGATACCTTATGATCAAATTTAAGTTTAAATAAACAAACTAACTAGCTGCTTAATTCTGTCGTTCTTTTCCCATTTTAACACATAAACATTAACTTATTTATATAACATACAAACAAAACAATATATACGCATAATGTCTATTTACCCAAACAACGAATCTTTTTCTATTTTAATCCTATAAAAATTTATTGCACTCCGGCCCAGGTAAGCGTGTATGATTGGCATCGAGTTCCAACTGCGTGGTGTCCTCGCTTCACTGAGCTTCACGGAGAAAATTTGATTCCGTACCCCACTAAACGAGCCGAGTGTCGCGGCTATAGTTTTCTTTAGGCTATGCCTATAGCATGGTCCAAGAAATAATAACCAGAACCGTTCCAAACTGTTTGATTGTATAAAAGTCGTCGTATATAAAACTGGGTATACAGTAGTATGCAATGCTTTAAGGCTAAAACTGTTCCTTATAATAAACAAAACTTACTCAAAAATTTTCGGTAGGATGGGCATAACGGTTTCGCTCCCCAAAGCAGGTATAGCTCTAATAAACGTCTCTACGAGTCTCAGTAACATGACCACTCCTTCATTCTTCAAATCACCCATCAAGCTTGCACAGATAGTAATTAACTGGCTTCCTTGACTACGCATCACCCACTCAGGCGCTAATAGAAGGTGAACTAGGCAAATGTATAGACAGGTTCTGAAGTTTTCAGTCGAGTATTCTGAAATAGAAGAATGATAACAAATCTTAAACTCTTTATCAATTATAATGGCAATTCGATACATAGGAAGGTGTAGTCAATTAAATAAAGCCGCCATGAATAAAAAAAATAATAATACAAAACTACACGATGATCCTATCTAATGAGTAACTAAAAAGTATTGTTTTGCTGTTAAGTTTTTACATCCCTAGGTTCGCAAAATAAGCAATTGCTTTTCTATACACGACCATTTTCAATGTTAGTATCATCATTCCTGTAGATTGTATTATTATTGTATCTTTTTGAACTCAAACTGTTGACGGGTTACAAGTGTAATTCTTTAGTAGAAGTAGATCGAGATTAGATTCGGTTATGACAGAAGTAGCTTATCTGCACTGCGACCTGTGAGACCCTCCCTATCTATAGTAGACAGTTACCTGTCTTCTAAGTCAACAGTGACCGGTTAGCATACCTACCATCGTTCGAACAGCTTTTCTATTATGGCTAAGTGTCTACTGTAAGTTGTGCTAAGGGCTTATAAATAAATTATCCCACTAAAGAGCTCTGATCCTATCATAGACTTAGATGAGACACATCCAACTATTTCCTATATCATTTTATTCGGTCTCCTTATATTCTCTTAACGTTAAAGGCTGTAAACCGCAGAACGATGAGAAACTGGCACATGTTGCGGACTAAGTTCCAATATTCCCACTAGCGACCCAAGATTGGGGATAAAGGAACTAAACGCAATTTTTCGATTAAGGAAGAAACCCAATCAAAGCTGCTTCTTCAAGTGGAATAAAATAGCAAAAAACATGGTAAATGATCAAATAATTACTTGCTATAAAGGATACTTTACAGTATGATTACTTGTTTTTGAAAAAATATCGATTGAAAGTAAAATAATTAATACAATGAAGAATTAGACAAAGATACCATCTAGTTAATGGTTTTCAAGAGTGTAGACAATCTCTGTGTAATAAAATAGCTGTTCAGAATATTCAAGGAGAGCAGCGAATACCAAAAACGATTAGGTTTATTGAGACATACCTACCTGACTGCAAAGGAACATGATCAATCTTGTTTTCTTTGCAACATTATACGTGATACCAAGACCACTTGTCAGAAACTACGTCTAGCGGAATTTTGGATACCAGCCTGATATTGGAGATAGATTCTTAAGTACTATTTCTTAAAATATATACAATATCTTTTGATGAGACTGACCCTGTGGATAACCTGTTAAGGTCGAAAGTGCTCGGTCCATAATAAATAAATAATATACACCAAGTACAAATTACTTTCCCTACATTAGTGAAGGTTTGGTCAAACTTCCCGAAAACTGGTAGTACGGTACAATTCTAGATTGTCATAAGTACCTATTATATTTGGGTATCCAACCACATCTCTGTGATTTATTATATCAGTTACTTTAGTGCATGATATATATTTATTAATTTATTCTCAAGATGGCGTCAAAATGTCCGCATTGTTTAAAGTCGTGCAATAATTCATTTGCAATACAGTGTATAAACTGTTTAAAGTTGTCTCATATCGAATGCATCGGTATGACAAAGGCTAAATTGGGTTATTATGAACGAGAACTTAAAAATCCAACTGGAAATCGGTGGAATTGTGAAACGTGTGAAAGCGAGGTTAAGAGGTAGCAAGAGCACGCCTAATTCCTTTACAAAAAACAAAGGAAAAGCAGAAAGCTCGCCAAGAAAAACGACTACGCTCGACGATGTGATGGAAAAACTACATACTATTGAGGAAAATCAATGTGAATGAATGAATAAGTATGCCGAAAGGGTCAAAATCAACGATGAACTTCGAGCCGAAATAAACACATTTAAGGGTAAATTGGAAATAAAGACGAATAGAAACGAACAACGAGCTCTGGAGAAGAACGCAATAATCAAGGGCATTCCTCAAGTAAACAAAAATGAAGACCTCCATCAGGTCTTCCGTAAAGTATGCAATGCACTAAAAATCGCGTTGGTAAGAGTAGAGACGAATCAGCACTAATTAAAATCTGCTTTAACAGCAAGGAAGAGAAACCACCTGCATGAAGGCAAAAAAGGAGACTAGGCTTGATGTGTCTAGTCTTGGCATAGGAAATAGCAACAATGAGGTTATAGATTCATTTGATAAACTCCAATAGTGGAGATTTGTAAATGACTTAGTTAAGAGAAAAAAAGACAAAATTTCTGAAATAGCTCATATTGAGTGTCAGGGCGTTTCCGTGGATGAAAGAAATGAAATTTCGAATGCGTTTAATGAACACTTTGTTAACATCGGTAGTGAAATAGTTCGTAGTATTGATAGTTCACAGTTGGGTGGTTCTGCCGAGTTCAGGTAGATCGATATGACTGAATCTGTGTTTCAAAGTGAAACAGAAAATCTAGAAATCTCACAGATAATAAACACCTTAAATAGTAAGTACCACGCACTACAGTGTGTAATTACAGACCAATAACAGTAATATCAACTTTGTCAAAAATTGTTGAATTGGCCTACAAGAAACGCGTGAGTTCATTTGTATCACGATATATTGAACATGATGAATATCAGTATGGTTTTCAAGAATACAGTAGCACCTTGAGTACAACAATGAACTTTGTCGATTTCATCTCAACCGCAGTCGATGATAAAAATTATGCTTTAACATTGTTGATAGATTTGCGCGAGGCATTTGATGTGGTGGACCACACAGTTCTCTTAAATAAAATAGAAAGGATGGGCATTAAAGGCAAAGCTCTTGCATTTCTTGCCACATACCTTAAAAATAGAGTACAGGGTGGCGCATTTTGGATGCATTTACGGGGTTTCTCGGTAATTAGTAAAGATAGAAGGATGCGGTTTTCGCGACACCGGGCTATTTTTTTGTTAAACAAAAGATACAGTAAACAGAATTTGCCTAGGCTTCTTCGTTTCTGAGCTACAGGGTGGTTTTAAAAATGTTGTATTTTCGGGCACCCCTCGTATCTCAACTTCCTGATAACCTACAGAAAAGACAAAAACGGATGCGTATAGTACTTTTTACGTAGAATTCAGTGGCGTGCCCGAAATTTTTGCCAGAGATACTGTTTTTGAGATATGACCCAAACATATAATTTTTTAAATGGAACACCCTGTATTTTTTTCCGTCATTAAATTACTTTATTTTTTCCCATAAAAATGATATATAACACTTAACATTTTCTATTTTTGGAAATGGTATAAATTTAAAAAAATTGCGAATTTAATGTTATATTCTTCTAGTTGGCTATGAATTTTATTTAAAAATTCGAAACAATACTCTATAGAAATGTTGAATTACTTAAAAAATTATTCTTATCATAATATTATGACCCTATGTTATTAATACACCGGTTTGCAAACAAACTAGTCTTGAAAGGGCATTATTAGATCAAAGTAGGCCTTGGAAACAAAAGTTAAATTTAATTGTTATTTGATTTTTTGACAGCTATATAAACAGTGATTTAAAAAGTAAAAAATGGCGCATGACAATCTTTATAAATTTAATATGTTAGAATGTTATATTGAATGTGGAAAGCCTCCGAAATGTATTTTCAAAGGTATGAAAGAAGACAGCCTCATATTCAAATATTTAAAAGGCTCGAGAGAAACCTGTAGACAGTTGGATCATTTCAAAAGCCAAGACGAAAACTCTACCACAAAGAAAACAAGGAAATCGAAGAGATTAACACCGTTGCATATGTTGTAGCTAACCCGCATGCCTCTTCAAGAGAAATTAGAAATAATATTGGAGTAAATCGGAAAATAATTAAGAAAATATTGCGACAACACAAGTATCGACAGTACCATTATAGAAAAGTTCAGCTTTTGCAGCCGGGTGATATCGAACGGCGAATAATATTTTGTAATTGGTATTTGAGAAAAGCTAGGGAGGACAATTTACTTTTTAGGAAAATTATATGGTCGGATGAAGCTCATATTTCCAGCCAAGGAATATTTAATCGCCATAATAATCTTTATTGGGCAAGTCGCAATCCACACATTACAGTTGACAGAGTAGTTCAAGGGAAATTTGGTTTTAACGTTTGGTGTGCTCTGCAGAATCTTCTGTTATATTGTGTTTGATGGTAATCTCACATCGGATCGATATATAGACATTTTACAAGAAAATCTTTTGGAAGAAACCCAAGACATCAATGACGTTTACTTCCAACAAGATGGAGCACCAAGCCACAATGCAAGGAGACTGGGTGATGTTCTAAACAGATCTTTTCATAATAAGTGGATAGGCACCAGTGGTCCTGTTAGGTGGCCACCTCGGTCACCTGACTTAACGCCTTTAGATTTTTTCTTCTAGGGTTTTATAAAAAATCAAATATATAGAGTTAAAAGTAATAACGTTAATGAACTGCAAGTACGTTTTAGGAATAGTTTAAGGAAAGTAACCCGATTGCATTTATATAATACATTGCGAAGTGTCGAAAACCGTTGTAGGCAGTGTCTAGAAAATAACGGCTCGCACTTTGATAATAAGAGGTAACCGAATGTTGTTTTTATACCTATAATATACTTAATATAGCTATAATCAATAATTAATTAAATTCAAGTAATTCTTGATTTTTGTTTCTTTATCGACTATTAAATTTAAATAAAAATAATTAATTTTATTTAAATAACTAGTTCTTGATATGTTATTTTTTCAATCAGTAAAATAAAGTGTATAGAGTTGTTTCGAATTTTTAAATAAAATTCATAGCCAACTAGAAGAATATAATATTAAATTCGCATTTTTTTAAATTTTTACCATTTCCAAAAATAGAAAATGTTAAGTGTTATATATCATTTTTATGGGAAAAAATAAAGCAATTTAATGACGGAAAAAAATACAGGGTGTTCCATTTAAAAAATTATATGTTTGGGTCATATCTCAAAAGCAGTATCTCTGGCAAAAATTTCGGGCACGCCACTGAATTCTACGTAAAAAGTACTATAAGCATCGGTTTTTATCTTTTCTGTAAGTTATCAGGTAGCTGAGATACGAGGGGTGCCCGAAAATACAACATTTTTTAAATCGCCCTGTAGCTCAAAAACGAAGAGGCATAAGAAAATTCTGTTTACGGTATCTTTTGTTTAATAAAAAAATAGCCCGGTGTCGCGAAAACCGCATCCTTCTATCTTTACTAATTACCGAGAAACCCCGTAAATGCATCCAAAATGCGCCACCCTGTACAATACACTGTAGTAATAACACATCCAGTTCTAAAGAATTGCTAAATTGTGGAGTACCACAAGGCTCAATTCTGGGCCCATTGCTCTATGCCTTGCATGTACGAAGTATGGCGCTCTCGGGAATTGTGGGTAGATATTTCATGTTCGCGGATGATATGGCAATAGTTTACAAGGACACAGATTTAATAAGATTAAAAATAAAATAACCAATAATGACCTACAAAAATACCTCGACTGGCTTAATACAAACAAATTAAAAATTAATACCAAAAAAAACACTTATGTTATATTCTCACAGAGAAATAAAAAATGTCCTAATATGGAAATAAACATTGGGGGGGATGAGGTTGAGTCCTGAGTGCAAAATATCTGGGCCTCATATTGGATGAGAAACTAGACTGGGAAGGTCATTTTGAACATATAAAAAATAAAATTGTACCTATGATAGGTGCTTTGTATAGGTGTAGACAGTTCCTACATAGATCTTCACTATATCAAATCTATAACGCTTATTTTTTGTCAATATTTAGATACCTAATTCCAATATGGGGTACCTGCGGAACAACTTTGTTTGGTAAAATACAAAGACTTCAAAATAGAGTAGTGAAAATTTTATTTCAACTTAATTATAGAACACCAACTGATCTAGTATAAGGAAGCACTGATGTACTGAAGTTGGAATATGTTTTAAAAAAAGAACAGAGTAAGCTTGTTTATAAAATTTTTAATGGCAGACAGAAATGCAATATTGAAACTAACTTTGTGAACCAGATTCATAACTACTGTACACGTAACCAAAATAATATATATGTGCATCATGTGAGAACCAATATAGGACTTAATAACCCAATAAGTAAATGTATTAAAACGTATAATTCATTGCCTACGAAGGTATCACAAAGCACAAATGTAAATAGGTTTAAGAAACAAATAACGCAATATTATAAGGAAGTGAGTAGACTGGGTGGCTGAGACTTCTAAATTTGTGTAGGACAGTGTAATTTGATGTTGTTGCTTTTATCTGATACTAAACTGACTGTATTTGAGACGTAATCGTGATTGTGATTTTTGATGTATTTATTGTATATTTTGTTTCGAGACCAGTACTGTGTACTGCTTAGAAACCCATTTAGGCTAATGACTCTGTTGTAAGAATTGACATCAATAAATAAATTATTAAAAAAAAAGAATACTGAACAGAAGTTTTATTTTGAAAATAGCCTCTTTTATGTCATTAACACAACTTCCGTTTAATACGGTTTACTTATAACGTATTTACGTATAAAGTAAGAGCGCCACAAAACCATAATGTTTTGCAAGCCAGTGAATATTTTATAATTATTTCTAGTTGGATATGAATGTATCTTCGTGGGTCTCATAGGCTGAACATTTTTGCATGCACTCATAGTATCGCTGAACATTTTTACATGCAGAAGGCAATGAAAAATATATAAACCTACACGGAATAGTTAAGACTTTAAGATTAATAAATGCGTCTTTGCAGTCAGCTCTATATTCCAGACCATCAGCTACTCTGATAGCTGCACACTAAGCGCGTTTCGCTAACCATATTAGCAACATCAGGAGATGATTGAAACTACTTAAAATCTACCTAACTCTATTTTATAATACCTGTTTGCTTAATCAAGCACTTTGTAGAGAAAAAACACGGTCCATACGAGTCGCGTGGCCCGAAATCAAAATTCCGTAAGAAATTATGGACTGGACGCAAGCAAAGCATATCTTGAACTTGAATATTTAAATCCATTAGATATTATGAAATAGAGTTCATATTCTCATTATTAGTTCTTTTTATCAACGGAATATAAGATATGTCCTCAAGTCTCAGAAACTTACCCAATAAAGGAGGCATATTATTAAACAGTTGCATAAGTTCATTTGTCATTGTCGGTGAATACTCCAGAACAGCCAACCATAAATCTAGCGCATCTTCTAATAAATACACGATAGCTCCCTCACTAGTGTTGGTTCCCATTTGTATGATGGGGAGCAAGAATTGGATCAGTTCCTAAAACAATTATCAATTTATTTTAATTAAGACCTTCGAGAAATACCAACTACCCATTAATTAAGAGACAACTATGTTGGGGTTTGTAGCCTTCGGCAAAATGCACTACAACAGGGTTTTATCCACAATACCGAAACAGAATTTGGCACTCGACGCGCGTTTCGCTAACCCTAATCACTTTACATAATATTATTCACGTTAATAGTATTTCAAATCAGGGTCCTCAGGGTGTGGGCAGGGCCTGGACCTATTTTTTTCTACGTTGGGTATTAAGCCACTTAAAACTATTTAGCCTTTGCACAAGTGCCTGCCTTGGAGCGTTTCTGGAGATAACAGCTGGTGAGCAACTGCGCAATTTTTAAACATATATTATAAAATAATGGACTTTTTAAACTCAAAAACTTTAAATATTTTTATAGTACAACTAGGGAAACATTAAGGCTGACTCTGAACTTACATTAAGTACAAATAAACTCCATATTAGAGTTCTTTTAAAAATAACATAATCTAACAAATAAAATGTCTACACAAACAAAATATCTACACGAAGTAAATAAACCAAATACATACATGAAATAACTAACCCTTACCTCCGGCACACCACCAACACTTTTGACTAGTTGGGCCAACGTAGCAACAATCGCGCATCTGAGCATATTATGATCTTCAGATTCTTGCCATAAATGTGGCAGGTACTGTACTAAAGCTTTTGAGTGTGGTACTATCGTACTTCCCATTCTTTCTAGTAGCAAACACATTACATTTAAAACTTGCATCTGCAATAATACAAGAAAATAATTACATAACATTTGGAGATTTTATCTAATACTATGCACAAAATGAAGTATCTTTCAATTACTTAATATAAAAATCATGAAAATGTAGCAAAACCGTACGTTGAATATATGCCAACATTTGGGAGAAAAACGAAAACTATATTAACAACTGATAGTATTTTAATAATAACTTAGAAGCGTAACATAGGAAGACCTAGATATTGATATTTATTTGATTATAAAACTGCAAGAAGCCGATGACAGACAATTAAAGATCTGAGCACATTGAATTTTATTTCCTTAGGAACTGCTCAGACATGAAAACCAAGAAATCAGCTATATTTGAAAAAATGATAAGAGCTTAGAAATGAAAGATTTTTGCTAAAATAGTCAGTCCTTGCTACTTACTAGAGAACATACTGTAGATATGTTCTATACTGTTGTGTCGAGTTAGTAAAATGCTATAAAATAGGATCGATTCGGCTGGTCTAATTTATTAGCCTCAACGAAGCTGAAATACCTAAAAAATACTTTTCATTTCAGAGGCAAACCTAACTCCCTTTTTAAAAGTTATTATTAGGATCTAGCAATAAAAATATTGAATATCAAAATATACAGAATACTTTTAGAAAAAAGTTTTTGCAATATGTCATTTGTAATTTTACAACTCAGATCAATAATATTAATGACTGTGGTTTGTATAGATTATTAACTACGCGATATTTTAGATAAGAAATTGTGGGTATTTTTGGGTTTGCTAAGTACTATAATACTACGTTTCCAAAGAAAAAAATCTGCAAGTAATTCCCTCGTATTATGAATTAGTGAATTATTAAATGTTCCTTGTCAGCTTCAGTTTTTAGTAAAGCGAACAAACCATTATGAAAATTAACAGGAAATTAAGAAAAATAATGATTATCCTAATATAATAACATTAAAGCACTTTGTTTAACTTGGCTGTTTTGCAACGGTTCATTTGCGCAAGTACTTTAAGCATTCTGTGGTTTCAATATATTACGTGTTTAGTAGTCTCTTTACAAATGGTCTAATTTAATTTAATAAATATAAGTGAAAAAGGCAGACCAATAACCAAAGAATAAAAGGACACCAAATATATAGTCCATTCAAGGCTATTGCGCTGTTACGTCAGAATTTCTGACGTCAAAAGAAAAGATCCGTACGTCTTAGATAGACTCGTGCGTTAGTTTTTACACTAGCCAAAAGATGTCTCTGTACCTGTTTTCTATTCCAGAGCACGTTCCGTTTTTATAAATTTTACATACATATTACTTATGGCAGCTTCGGAGTGGTTTAATTAAATGCACAAATTCGATACGCAAATATAATGCCACCAGGAATAACATCAACATACATACAACAGCTTATTTACCTAGAAATCGTGCGCCGATATCCTTTGATTTGGGAAAGTCAAAAACCAACTTTTTCAAATTTTAGAGGAGGGCTATGACAATATTGTTTTAAGCGTCTGGGCATCTGAATAACACTTTTGACAGTTCGTTAAATTTAAAATAATAATATGCTTTTTATCGTCTAAAATCCGTTTCAAAACGATTTTAAATGGCAAAATTGTATAAAAATCCGAAAACTCGAACTTTTTTACGCCGATAGTCATGGCTTCGGACGAATTTGTCGTGGATTTTGAAGCGAAAATTCATTTTAAATTCAACCGTCCATTAAGAATACGCTGTGCTATGGATCCAAATAACTGGGAATACAATAATTAAAAAACAATACTTTTGACGGTTCGTTTGATTTAAAATATGCTTTTTTATCGTTTAAAATCCATTTAAAACGATTTTAAATGGCAAATTTTATATAATACCGCCCTAGCGGCTAGAATTGGTTTGCGCATTTCCGTCTCATTTGCCGAGATTTGTCCTCATATCGCCGCGTAAGATGTTTACACATCAAAAATACATTTTTTCTAGAGATATAATTTTTTAGTATTATCAAATAAATAAAAGATATATATTACTTACATTGTGTACAACTTTCCAGGGTAAAAGTGGCATACTATAGCATCTTTTTCACGTGTGAAATAATGCAAGAATTTTAAAATTAAAGCTTGCTCTTTCTCACTGAACCGGTGGGGCATCTCAAAACGATTTTTATTAGCAATTATTAGCGTAAAACACAAACCAACTACCAACAAATCAATAAATGAATTAAATCTGTTATTTTCGTTATGCTATTTTTACATTGACGCCAGTCGATGTCAAAGATACCAATTTGACGGACCAATTTAGTACATACGTTCATTGCATAAAGAAAGATGGAATGATATGACGTAACAGCGCAATAGACTTGAACGGACTTTACATTCAAATTGTACAAATCAAATATTATTTGTTAACACAAATATGATTACGATATGATTATGATATAATGGAGCTATTCAAGTATTTTAGCAAAGGCATAGTAAAGATATGGACCATTAAGGAAAATGCTTTAATATTATTAGATAAAGATAAATGTATTGCTTCAATTTCAGTTAATTATAATAATAATAATAATCGGTTACCTTCGAAAAAAATAATAATTTACCTAGCACACTATACGTAATAAACCATATAAACCATAGTCATAAATAATATTTAACTCAATTGTCAAATTACAAGCTTTGACAGATTGTAAAACGTTTATACTAAAAGTATTTTGAACGATATCATTCATACCAAAATATATACTTTAATATTTAATTTTTTCATTTCCACATTCTTAACTTCTGGAAACGGAAATAGATTTACATCCAAAGCAAGAAATTATTATTAGGCATTTCAGCTCCGTTAGAATTAAGTGGTGTAAAACACAAATATTTACTCCTAAGTATCACTTCGTACCAGGAGAAGTCAATCCATGAATAATTAGTGGACTTCTAAAGGAACGAATAGTAATTTTCTATGGTGGATTCGTTATTTTTGAGAATTTTGCTACCTGGAAACTTTTCCAATGAAAGTTCAGTAGGGTATTTGTTATTTTTCTTATTTTATGTTATTTATTACTTTCATTTGCTACGATTTTATATACCGTGTAATATAAAATATGTAAAACATTATTCCTGCCATTTATTAAAATGAGAAAAACATAGTTAACTTGGCTAGAAAGTGCCTCATATCACACGTTTGCTGATCAATTTTTCAATACACCTATTGAAAAGTATTTTCGATATGACTTTATTTGAACAGATGGCAAATAATATCAAGTTGACAGCTCATCATACTAGTGTTGAAATCTTGATTTTAACACGCGTATTATATTTCAACACGCGTATGATGTTAAGATTTCTTATGAATCTAAAGGGTGCTTTTTATGAAATTTGTATTTGTACTTGTTGCATTGCTACAGGTATGTCTCATGGAATCTAACCTCAAATTTGAGGTCGACCACAATTTCGTATTTTTAATGCTTCATTAAAATGGTTTTTTTATCTAGGCGAAGTGATGTGTTGGAGAACTTTTCTTGTACTGACACATAGTGCTCATGGAAAAAAGAATACCAACGTGCAGTACAAGATTATGATCCGGCACCACTTATGCAGCACAAATGCTATGTGGAATCGAACGTTAAATTCGACCAAAATGACAATGTCTCCGATTCATCAATGGAAAAAATTTAAAATCGTATGGAAATCAGCCTGCCAAATTCTGCTGTTGTAAAACACAAGTGAGCGGAAAATTAGTAACACAAATACATAATCC
This sequence comes from Pissodes strobi, assembly GCA_016904865.1. Taxonomy (NCBI): domain Eukaryota; kingdom Metazoa; phylum Arthropoda; class Insecta; order Coleoptera; family Curculionidae; genus Pissodes; species Pissodes strobi. The sequence continues at coordinate 1,015,794 of MU181926.1, read as the reverse complement.
TATTATTTTTTATTAGTTCTTTCGACTTACTTTCGACATTGAATTTACAGGACTGGAACCGATTGCAACTGAATCAATCACCCTCACAACTGATACCGAAAAAATAGTCACGAAATCTCTATTTGACAATCAAAATACCACACTAATGGAGACACTGAATAAACTGTCAGTTGGAGACTTGAAAAAATGTTGCCAAGAAACATTGGAGAGCTTTTCTGGAGATTTCGAGAAAATTTGTGATTATACCAAAAATTATTATGATTGTTGGCGTCGAGAACGACAATTCCGTATTACTGGTTCTATTTGTTATGGGATATTTACTTACTCAAAGAATAAAAAACCAGACTGGACTAAGAAGAGCAATGATACATTTTCTATAAAAAAATTCAACACTGATTACACTGAGTATGGCAAGAAGGCAGAAAAAGAAGCTCGTTCAGCTTTTGTAGAAAATACAGGATTAACTGTGATAGAAATGGGTCTAATTATATCACAACAAAATCCATGGCTGGCATATTCACCTGATGGTGTAATATTCGACAATGTTGTGCCAACCACATTCTTGGAAAGTAAATGCCCATTTATTGGCAAGACTGAAGGTATTGAAAAGACAGTCGATAGCTTATTTAAAAAATATCTAGTTAAGAAAGATGACGAAATATATTTAAAAGAAAAACATACGTATTATGGTCAGATTCAACTAGGAATGGCTGTTTTAAACTTGAGAGTAGGATTATTTGTGATTTATTTATCGTACGATGAACACTATTTTCCGATTAAAGTTGCCAAAAATGATGTTTATTTACACGAGATGTTGGGTGTCTTAAAAATAATATATTATAATAAAATGTTACATCACGTCTGTGAAATTAAAAATAGCGTTAAAGAAAACAACAATGGTGTTGCGTGATGAAAGTAGGGCGATTGAAGGTATTATTATATTCAAGTTCACATTATGTTGTTAAAAAAAAATATTTTCAAATTTTACGTATCGTAGATTAATAACTTAAGTATGAAAAGTTACAAATTCGTGTTTAATGTATATTCGATTGGCAAATAAAGTATAAAAAAAATTTCAGTCCACTTGTCTTGTCAATCTTACAATTCCAGCTTATATAGAATAATTAATAAAACCAATACATATTTAAGAATCTTGCATGAAATGTTTATCATTTATAATTGGTGAACTGAGATTTACAGTCGCACAAATCAATTGGAAAATATCCTCTAATATCGGTAACACTTCACTTGGTGCTTGTGTCCCAAGAATACCAAAAACTTTCAATCTTTGATTTGATCGCTTGACGTGGCCGGACTCTTGCTTTGGCAATTTCAGCAGTTACATTAGCTCCGCTTTTACTAAATGCTGGTTCTTCTCTTAAAAATGAAGGTCTCATCATTGTCCATCGATTCTTCTGACAAGTTTCTTCAATCAAAACCCCTCTATCGACCATAACACCATCACCACTTTCCTATAATTGGAGTAAATCACTTTGATTGAAAATTACTGTATCAGTGACTCTTTCACCATACATTTTGCTAACATAAGTAATGTTTCCAGATGGTGAAACACCCGTCATGAACTTAACTGTTTGTGACCCTTTATAATTGGAATATAGGTTGATACTTGACAGCATAGATTTTTCGGACGTTGAACAAAAATTTCTGTGCAATCTACGATGATTCTCAAATTTTTATATTTCTTAAAACACAAAGGGATATTTTTCGATATTTCTTCTTTTGAAGGCAATGGTATAGCAACTGATAAAACTTTGCTCAATATTTTCACTGTTTCTAAAAACACTATTTGACAATGCTTGGCTGAATAGCGAAACAAAATCGCCAAAGCACTATACGACATATTTTGTTTCAGTTTCACATACGTCATAATAACTCTCTCTCTCTCTGATATCAGTTGTACTATTAATACCTTTTCCATTGTAAGCTATTTGCGATATTTTTACAATTACATCCAAAATTTCAAAAGATTCTATACCTGTCATAGTACTTAACTCACAATCTTTCGTGAAAAAGTCTATAAATTTTGTTTGTATATAACCGCTGGTGACTTGCACTCCAGCATCTTGTGTTGAAGGAATACAAGAACATGCAGCATTTTTTCGGCCGATTTAGATTGCAAAATATTCTCCACGTGCGCTTCACTATTGATGGCACTCAACAAAACCATTGTCAAAGCCTCATTTTCAGCATCAGTTTCCAACTTTTCTGGTCGTTTAGTTCCTGAATCATTCTGGGAATGATTTAAGCAATTATATCTCTTCAATCTTCTCTCTGATCGCTCCTGTCGACGCGTACTGCAAATTTTGTTTCCTCGATCACCCGGTAAGTTTTGTATTGAAACTGCAGTTTTTTTTTTAAATATATTTTACTTCCAGTGAAATCTAAAAAAAATATATTAACAAATGTTTTGATTAACTCAAAAACGATGTTTTTATTATTAGCGCATGCATTGCGTAAATTGAACACAACCTCACTCATGTGTTTTAGTGTTGTATAGTTCAGGGCCGAACTAGTTCAAAAGATTGAAGCCCGTGTGTGAACTAAACGTTTCAATCAGCTGATTCGAAATGATTCGATCAGCTGAACTAAACCGAAGACCGAAGAGTGAGAATGAGAACGAATGAACGAAATAGCCCTAGATCATATAATATACAAATATATGATCTAGGGAAATAGCCAAGTCTTTTCGCACCAACCGACAGAGATACAACTATTTTGTGTTGTTTTGATTTGAGTTTGTTTTTATTAATATTTCGATTTTTATTAAAAAATAGTTTGGAAAAAATTATTTTGTGTTGTTTTGTTTTAAGTTCATTTTTCAAATTACGATTTGTATTAAAAATAATTTTGAAAGAAAATACACTTTATGTTGTGCTTGACTGTTTTGTTTTTCTATTTTTATTTAAAATACGATTTTTATAAGAATAGTTTTTTATTTTTCCTGGCCAATAAATTTACTTTATAACAACTATTAAATATTTATTTATAGGTACGTACCTATTTTTGTCAAAATTGCTTCACTTTTTTTAAATCTCGTTCAATTTAACATCTACATTTACTTCGTTTAGCTTTAGCAGGTCAAAATTCATGTAATAAACTAGAAATTCTATATTGAAAATTGAAATTGATTTTTAACGTTCATCGTTGATCAGTGAAGAACTAAATGACCTACACGAACAAGTCTTTTCAACTAATCATTTTACTGAACGAGATTGAAAGATGGAAATGAGCAAAGTGAACTAAACTTCCCAACTCTAAATTGTGTTTTTTGCATTACCTGGTAGAATGTAATCCTCTTTTTTGAAATGCTGAGAACACACTTTCGATGGTTTGTACTCATGTACTTTTAAAGAAATTTGCCATGCTTTTAAACGATCCATTTCCTCCAAACTTTCAAAAAGGTTTCTTCGATTCACCACGACGTCTTTTGGTCTTGGAAAACGATGAAATCTGAGTGATAAGTCCGTGCTTGCTGTACTTTTACAATTTTTCACACAACACTTATCACGATTATTGAAATTTTTACGAGCGCGAAACGTGGATGCGTACAATATAATGCAGCTTGGCTCATTTCATTTTTCGACCACCGGGTGTCGCAGCAACATGCGTCAGATACCAATACTCGAATATCCATGTAAAAACTAATTTGTGTTTTGTCTTACACGGGCCAAAATAGTTTCCTATAGGTCAGATTCAGATTATGGATAGTGATGAATGCACCATAAGCACTAATCGTTTCAGTGATTGAGAAGGTAAAAATAAGGGTTATAAAAAGTGGCATGGAGTAAGTTGTAATTATTAAGCATCATCCTTTTTCCACGAAATATTCTGGTTTTGCTAGTTTATGGTGTAAGCAAATCATTAAATGATCAAACATTACGTGCCTTTTGAATATACCACAATAATTCAGAAAGTCATATAAACGGTATTAATAAGCTGTCGACATTTACATTAGAATCTGACTTCAGTTTTTTGTGCTCATTTACTTTTACCGTAACTTCTGCTATTTCCAACAATAAATCGAGCAGGAAATAAGATTTTCAGAATCTTATAGAGTGGATCAGTTACGAGATAATAAATAAACTAACCACTATCATGGAGAAAAAAGGATCAACAATAAAGGTCAAAAGTATTTAACGTCAAAATGACCTAATAAATTATTTGATATTGTGTCGCAAGCGCCACGGTGGGAATGTATCTTTTAAGGTGGGATTGCATTTCGACCTAATAACTACGGAGAAGAAGGCTCCTGGCCGATGAGAACGAAAGTAAGATCCTATCATGTAAATGAAAATTTATAGCAAATAAACTGCCGGACGTGAATAATACATCAAGGAAATTTTAAATCAAAATTTAAAGATCAATATTTTAATAACGACACAAGACATAAAGATGAACTTTCCGGTTTTCGTACAGGAGTGTATGCAATTCGGTAGCAGTTCATTGAAGAAACATAGATAATTTGGAGCTTCCTCCCCATAGAGAAATAATTTCCATGGTGTAATCTCGTCATATGACAAACTCGGTTTATATAGCGCGACCAAATTATTATGGCTGTTGAGACAGAATTACCCCAGGTGTTCCTAAACTTTGGGTTTCCTATTCTTGAGGCCAAAAAAAATCTTTTTGAAAATGAAATTTTTTTGTTATTGTACAGTGGGTTTCAAAAAATTGACCTAAATTCAATATCAAATCTCGAAATTATAACAATTTTTTGACCATATTTTTCAGTCCAAAAGAAGCATTATTTAAATAATACATGTCCCTCTGACGACACAGGGTGACCCCAAATATCGACCAAAACATTCCAAATTATTTATTTCTATTTTCGGCGATACCCTGTAAAGCAATAGAAAACTCTCTCATTACAAATTGCTTCTTGTGTTCTCCAGCACATCCCAGACATATTCCTGTTACTATACAGGGACATTTTTTGTGCCGAACCATGCGTTCCTATTTTTATAATTAAATAAAACTTGATATGCAAATTAATGGTGTGAAGAGGATTGATTAAAGCTTACTCACTTACTTTTGTTTCGCATTCGCTAGCCTCTTTCAATAATCCAAACAGCAAGTTAAATGCATTGAACATATAATCTTTAAACTGATCACAATTAAATTCAAAATCGTCGATGGCGTGCCGTAGTGTCGTTGCAGCTGTAAGTCTAACAACCTAAAATATAATTTTATTTAAATACATATTATGTGCTAATTTAATAGTATTTTCATTCGAAGGTAATTATAGATAATCAATTAAAATTACAATTCCCGGACAATGGATAGCAAATAACCCAGTAACTCAGGGCTTAGCTGGCATGTTGTGGCCGGTAGGTATATACCTGAATATGATCAGAGCAGGTAACTCAGATTTTGTAAACGACGAAATCAATTTCTCTTGAGACAGTACCATCACTACCAAGTTAAAAGAAGCAAAATTAAGATTAAGCAATCTTTTAACTAATGTACGCGACAATCGAGATGAAGGATGGGCCGATGGTGGCGGAAGGCTTAGGTAAGGCTTTCTTGAGGGTTCGGTCATTCCAATCAATGCTGATCTAACAGTTACACAAAGATCTTATAAACTGCTCGTCAAAAAAAACGACGGACCTAGTTTTTTGGACAATATTTGAAAGCTCGTTATTGGAAAACTACGCAACCGATTTTAAAAAACTTTGGAAATTCTGAACAGTTGATTCTTTGACTCTTATGACTAATTTTAGGAATAAGATATTTTGCACCTAACATAAGGTGTTAAAGAAAGAGATGTTTTTTTTTACAAAATTTCAAGTTATCCCCATTTTTAGGGTAGTTGAGCTTGATAGTCGTAATACCTCTCTTTACTTACAGTTAGGTAATACCTCGGGACGTTTTCGAGATTTAGTGGATATCTTGGCTAACTACGATTATATGGCAATTTTTCGAAAATTGTCGTTTTGTCCAGTTTAGTCCCAATAATGAGCAAACTACGGAAGGTATCGACGAA
>MU181926.1:982897-1004790 GCA_016904865.1 Pissodes strobi | reverse complement strand
TTCGTCGATACCTTCCGTAGTTTGCTCATTATTGGGACTAAACTGGAAAATAACGACAATTTTCGAAAAATTGCCATATAATCGTAGTTAGCCAAGATATCCATAAAATCTTAAAAACGTCCCGAGGTATTACCTAACTGTAAGTAGAGAGAGGTATTACGACTATCAATCTCAACTACCCCATAAATGGAGATAACTTGAAATTTTGTAAAAAAAAACATCTTTCTTTAACACCCTGTAGTATATGTTGGGTGCAAAATATCTTATTCCAAAAATTAGAAATAAGAGCCAAAGAATCAACTATTCAGAATTTGCAAAGTTTTTTAAAATCGGTTGAGTAGGTTTCCAATAACGAGCTTTCCAGTATTGTCCAAAAAACTAGGAGAGTCGTTTTTTTTTTTGGCGAGCTGTTGATTTAAAAAATGTATCAGGAACTGAATCAACTGAAGGAAAATGGAGAAAATAACAATAACGTTGGATTTGTATCGAGCTTGTTGAATGGCGAGCATGTTTTGTGCTTGACGGAAAGTGTAAGGGATTCAGAAATGTATTATTTATTCTTCAGATATTTAGCTTTTTCCTGAATTACAAAAAACTAAGAGGCGCAGTCTCTAGACTCCCTCAATTAATAGTTTTCCTTGTGTAAGAGAAAACTTCTATTTTTTTAAATATTATACTCATTAGCACTAACAGCAACCACAGTTCTTTCTTTATCCGTAATTGTGGAGATATTGAATTGATTTACACTATAATATCTAGCTATATCCACCTGCTTCTCATCTCTTTTTACAATATCTAGCTTAACTTTCAAACTGAAACTGCGTCTCTTATCACCAGTATTGCGTTTTGTACAACCTGAAATGATTGACTACGTTCGGTACATAAATAATAATGGTACCGCTGACTTGTCTCGCTTATAGGGGATCCTGCGCCGTTACGCAAAAAAATCAATATTTCTGGTGGCGAATAGGACTACTAGCACTTGGAAGTGTGATGTTGGCGTTAGTTGACCGATAGTAGCCGGATAACCAAATACATTACAGATACTACATTAATATCAAACATAGCAAAACTTAACACACCAACATAAACACAAAAACTTATTCTTTAGACTTTTCATAGCTTGAGCAAACTATTTGAAAGTGAATATTAATGTGATTACAGCTTTTGTTTGTAAGGCTCAGAGCATATATTATGCGCTGTTTTAAACAAAAAAAAATAATAATAGAATAATGGATACGTGTACATTTAAAGAGTTAATAAAAATTTACATACCATTTAAATAGAAACTGAAATAGAATATAATCTTATAATAATAAATCTATATATAATAATGAATCTTTTCAAAATATTAGAGAGAAAAATTTTCGCGGAGCTTTTTCAAGTTAACCAATCAATATACTCGCTAAGGTTTAGATACCCCATGTACTCACCATACTCAAGCTTTCAACGCAACCAGCTGATATTGAGCTTTTTATGGTTTGCATTTTTGTAAAATTACTTGAAAGATAAAACGTAATATTTTCACTACGGCATTGTAAACCTGAGGTGAAAAGCAGCTTCAGAATCTTTTACAGATATCATACCGCTAAATTCAAGTTTGTGTCAATTAATCTGATCTGAAACAGGTGCTGTATTGAGTAAAAATTATTGTTAGATATTTTAGGAACAATAAATTAATAAAGCTGAAACCTGTTAAAGTTATTATAATTAGAGTAGCATGTATAATTTGTCATCAATTTTAATAATATATTTAAATATATTTTAAACAATTACCATATCTTCCTCTGGTCTCAGCAATCCCACAACACATTCATAGAGGGCTGGTCTAAGTCCTCCTGATAATTTGATACCAGTCCATTTACCTATTAAAGCTGCGACTCTTCTTCTAATCACCCTGTAATTATCATGTTTAATCTTTAATTCGTGCACTAACGTGTTTGTAAACCACTGGTCAAAATCCACCTGAAAAATAACATAATAAATTGACAAATATGCTATAGTTAGTTATACTACAGTCAACTAGCTATTTTGGAACACTTTTGTGTATATTTTAACGTTATATCCTCAATTATGACGACGTGTTTTAAGTGTGATTCGATCTGTGTTCAGAGGGAGGAAAAGAATATCCTGTTTGGTTACCCATGTGATGTATGTAATAAAGTAGTGTGCAAAAATTGTACTGGCCATATGGCTTCTGAAATTCCAGTGGTTCCATCCCAGTCTCGGACTCTCTTCCATATTTGCCCTGAGTGTAAGGACTGTCTAAAAATAGTTCCAGAGCTCGTAATAAAAATTACTGCACTGGAATCTGAAGTAGAAACTCTTAAGTTGAATACTGTGGACAACAAGAAGCAGTGCGAAACTGAGGTTTTTACTAGCAATACTTTGGTTCCCGAACCTGCTGCAGGTCCAACACCCGATTCTGATACAGAACAGATTCGGTCAACTGTCTTTTCCACTCCAACTGGGTCTACTCTCAGTGTGCTAAAACAAGAGCTAAATTCCCATACTGAGTTGATGGCAAATCAGCTCAATAATGTTGTTGTTAATATAAAGGAAGCCAATAAAGAGCTGGTGAGATTTCTAATCGAGCAAGGGAGGAATGGTTCTTGCCCTTCGAATAATGTTGAGCTTTCTAGTATGAGAGATTCTCAGGCAGTTGCGGCTGCATAAACTGTTGATACTGCTGGTCGTGAGTCTGACGGACTTGCACCAGGCAAAAATCGTGCTAATTTGGGGCCAACTCAGAAGTGTGAAGGGTACAAATAGGGGCGATATGGGTCTCTGCGGCTGTTGAGCAGACATTCTTTTATGTTGGCAATTTAGATGCAAACACGACTGTTAAGCAGATCGAGGATCATTTGAAAAAGAACAATATTTCTTTAATTACATGTGAAAAACTACAATCACAAAACAAGAACATGTCCTCATTTAAGATCTCAGTTGATCCCAAGTTCAAATCATCTATTTTGGATGGTGAAGTTTGGCCTGATAAAGTCAATGTAAAGCTCATTGGTTTTCCTAAGAGAGACCGGCGTGGAAGTTATAACCAAGGATATAACTCTCAAGGACGTCGCCAAACTTTTTTCAGGAGACGTCAACAAGCTCCGAACAACATTTAATGTGTGGTAACCCTGGAAATGAACTTGGAAAGTGCGTAACCTGCTATTATCAAAATGTGCGAGGTCTAAAAACTAAGGCTACGTGCAGGGTGATGCGTCAAGCAGCGAGTGCAGCAGCGAGGAAAGCAGAGCAGCGAAACCGAACGAGTGTATATTCTTCTACACGCGCTTGTGCACTATGCACATTTCAACCTAAATACACTCGTTCGGTTTCGCCGCTCTGCTTTCCTCGCTGCTCCTCGCTGCTTGACGCGCCACCCTGCACGTAGCCTAAAGTAAATTAATGTGTTCGATTGTGGCAGAGGATTATGATGTGCTTTGTTTTACGGAAACTTTCCTGGACGATAGTGTTAGTTCCATTGAATTAGGACTGGCTGATTATCTGGTTTTTAGATCTGACCGCTCAGGTGAGACAAGCACATGTCAGAGGGGTGGTGGGGCTTTGATTGCCATTAAAAAGCATTTTTCGGTATCTCGTTTGATCACACCGGTAACTGACATTGAACATTTATTTGTATGTATAAACTTTAAGGAGTCCAAGAAGCTTGTGCTTGGAAATGTTTATATCCCCCGTCGTCCTCCATTGAAAAATAGGACAGTTACTGCACCTCTGTATCATCTGTTCTACATGACTATATGAGTGACTCTTGTGATATAGTATTAGGTGGTGATTTTAATCTTCCAAACGTGTCATGGGTGAATGATGACTTTGGAACAACTCCTATGGGCCAGATTACACAGCAAGTATCAAGCATTTTCCAGTGTATGGCTTTTTATAATTTGAAACAATTAAATTGTATACCTAATGCTAGGGGTAAATTTTTGGATTTGATATTTAGTAGTTCGAATTGTAACGTTTCTATTGCGGATTTTCCATTAATTAATTGTGATTCTTATCACCCAGCCCTATTTTTTAATCTTAATGTTAATGCAACATGTGATAATATGGAGTATGATTATGAATACTATAATTTTAAGTTGGCTAATTTTATTGATATTAACATATATTTATCATACGTTGATTGGAATGCACTATTTGAAGGAGTAGATATAGATGTTGCAGTGGAGAGATTTTATAGTGTGATTGAATCTGTGATAGAATTATTTGCACCAAAACGTAGAGCTAAAAATTTAAAGGCTTGTATATTGCAAAAGAAAATAGTGCACAAGAAGTTTAAGCAATCCAATTCCATTTCAGATCATTCTCAGTTTTTAAAACTGAGGTCCCAATGTAAAGAATTGGCACATATGAGCCATACTCAATATATAAATAATCTTGAAAATTATGTTCAGAGTAAAAAAGAATTTTGGAGATTTGTAAACTCAAAGAGCGACTCTGAGTTTCCTAAATGTAGGATTTTCGGTGAGGCTAGAGGGGATAACCCTCAAGATATTGTTAATCTATTCGCTAGGCACTTTTCTTCTGCTTATGTAAGGCATGTTGATGTAGATATGGAGTTTGCTTATCCTAACTGTGTTGTGTTGGATCGCTGTAATATTAGTACTCCGGATATATTTAACTGTTTGGTTGATTTAGATAGTGGCTTGGGCTGTGGGCCGGATGGTATACCGGTTCTTTTTTTAAAGAATACTAAATGCATTCTGGCAAATGTTTTATCAAAACTTTTTAACTTGTCTCTTGAAGTTAGTTCTTTCCCCACGAAATGGAAAGAATGCTTTGTCACGCCTGTTTTTAAAGGAGGTGATAGGGCTGACATCACTAGCTACCGCCCAATCAGCAAGATATCTGTTGTGCCCAAGGTTATGGAGGCAATTATCACTAAAAAAATATCACCTCCTTTTAAACATATTATCTCACATTCACAACATGGTTTTGTGAAGAACAAAACTATAGTGAGTAATCTGCTAGTGTATCAGCACTCCCTTATAGAATCAATAGAGGATCGCTATCAAGTTGACTCTGTATATACTGATTTTAGCAAGGCTTTTGATAGGCTAAACATTTCAACACTTCTTAAAAAATTGAAGGCTTTGGGTTTCAGTGAGAGTTTTCTCTCTTAGATTGGTGGCTTTCTAACTGACAGATTGCAAGCAGTGAAAATAAAAAAATATGTTTCTCAGGTGATGGTCGTAAACTCAGGGGTTCCTCAGGGAGGTCATTTGTCACCTTTATTATTCAACATTTATATTAATGATGTTAACGATTTTATACATAATAGTTCCGTACTATTGTATGCTGATGCCCTGAAACTATTTAGGGTTATTGAATCTGTATCAGATTGTGAATGTCTGCAACGTGATTTAAACGGTTTTGCAACTTGGTGCTCTATAAATGACATCCTTAAATACCCAAAAATGTAGAACTGTTAGTTTTTCCAAGCTGCACAATTCCATCTTGTTTCAATATGAGTTGAATGGTGATAAGTTGGAAAGAGTCAATTTCATAAGGGATTTGGGTTGTGATTTTTTGTGATGATCTGAAGTTTGCTAATCACATTGAGAATCTTTGCAATAAAGCTATGAAGCTTCTGGGTTTTATGTTAAGAACACTGAAGGATTTTAAAAATATTTTAGTTCTGAAAAATGTATATTGTGCTGTTGTAAGGTCTACTCTGGAGTATGCTAGTTCAGTTTGGTCTCCACATTATAAAGTCTATATTGACAGTTTGGAAAAGGTTCAAAGGCGTTTTTTAAGACATATAGCCTACAATTTGCATATTCCAGTAGATGATATTAACTACTGTGACCTGTTGAAAGTGTGATATGAAGACCTTGGAAGCTCGTAGAAGAAACTGTGATTTATGTCTCCTTTATAAATTGTTGAATGGTCACATTGATTGTCCGGAGTTATTGAGTAACATAGGTTTCCATGCACCCATAAGAAATACTAGGCAAATTCAATTGTTCAGTGTCAACTTCCATAGAACAAACTATGGTTTTTATTGTCCTTTATCTAGGATCTGCAAGGGAAGCCAATGCTTGCTCAAATAAATTGGAAATGTTTGGTCCGTCTTTGAGTCAATTTAAACGACTGCTAAGTAAACTATAATTAACCAATTTTGTACTTATCTATTTATTTGTTTTAGTTCAATTTTATTTTATTGTCTTTGTATATAACTATATATTGTTTTGTTATATTGTTTTAACCCTAACTCTTCATGCTAGAAATTAATTTAGGACCTTAAAGTGTGGCAAGTATAACTGGAACAGCGAAAAGAATGCGGACAAAAAATTGGCGATGTTGTCGAGTAGTTTTTTGAGAATTAATATTTATAGCTATTATTTAGATAAACACATAATTTAATATACTCACTAACTCATTGAAAATAAAAAGTAATATCCAAACTGGAACTTTACTGTTACTTCAACTTTAATTCATAATCTATTTTACACATGCGACATTTATATCTATTTGCCCGATACATCCGGCAACAGGTGCGTCAGGTTCCCCTCGTCCTCATGACAAAGTGGATCAAGGCGATTGGCTGCAAGCCATTTTTCCTCTCTTCGCTCCTCAAACGTCGTTGTTCCAAATAAGTTTGCCACACTTTAACATGTATTGTATTTGTAGGTAAACCTTTTATTTTCTTGCACGAAATTTGTGATTTTGTAATGGCTAGTCCGTGAATAAAGATCATTATATCATTGGCATAATATATTGCAGTATACCAAATCTTTCTTCAAGGCTGCCAATAATGTTAGCATAGAACTATTATTTTCCTTTTGCATTTTTAAAGTTTTAGTGCCCATCATTTTGAAATCCGATCATTTAACGAGTTCCGTTTCTTACAAAAACTTTGCCATTTTTAACACGAAGTATTATTAAACTCACGACTTTGTTCGTATAGAATACAAACATATAATAGAGACTTACAGTAAACACATGTCAACCTTATATTTATGAAACTTTTATTGTCAGATAAATTGTTGCCTATTTCTCCACCTCAGTTGTAGGCTTTTTGAATAAAGCCTCTTCGCTCTTGCTACTCATTTTCCAGTCCTTTCAAGTTTGTCAGCTTCTTGATTACCATTATGACATGTATTTCCTGTCCAATTTTCTCTTGAAGAAGTGAAATTATATACAGATATGCTTCGTTTTCTTTAGTGCTTCCCCAGCATCATTTTTCTGCCATGTGAATAGCACTTTTGTGCTGTGAACAATCTCCAATTTTGAATTTGTAATTGTAACGGGAGTTGTTCAATCCATAGAAATTCTTTCCTTATCTGCAAACTGTTGAAACAGAAGTTTTCCATTGTCACTTCTAATTTTCTTCATTATCGTTTAATTTCACCGATTTTAAAAATGTTTTTATTTCGCTTAAGAAAATACACTACCCGATATCAGGAACAATCTTGAGCAGCAAAAAATAATTTGATGAACGAGTATGTCTCCATCGGACCGTATAAATCCATGCAAATTTGCTTTGTTGAACGTGACTAGAATTTTTTGAATATGTAATAGATGACTCACAGAAGAAATTGGAGTTCTTAACAAAATTTATAACTTTTGCTTAACATTCAATTCAATTCAATTCAAATAGATTACAGGTTATTTAAGTTACAGAGTAATCTTACCTTAGTCAAAAGAAAAGGAAATCATAATAAAAACACATAAAACTAGAATTTTACATTTAAAAACCACGGTTTAAGACAATTAAGAATCTTCAACATATAAACATGTGAACAGTCAAAATACCATATTACATACAATACACATATTAAATGTCAGGTTCATCACACATTAAAAACTCATCAATTGAATAAAATGTATTTTTTAAGAGAATCTCATTGAAGCACTTTACCCCCCAGTAATCAGGCCCAATTTGACATGTTTTAAGCCTACGGTAAGGCACTGTTAAGTTCTGCCTGTTTCTTGTATCATAGACATGAACGTCTCCCGCCACTGTGTACTTTTGAATATTTTTTTTACGTAAATCAGGTTTTCAGGAATATATACTGATTGAAGTGTGAGAATTTCGAGAGATGAAAAAGCCCCCTGCAGTCCTCCCCGTAAGCGAGGCCTGCTATAATTCTGATTGCTCTACTTTGTAGAGCAAAAACCCTCTGTGCACGCGCTGAGTGTCCCCACACCATAATTGCATATGAGAGTGATGATGGGCATCAAATTTAAGTTTTCTGTCAATTTGGAGTCCCAGAAATCTTACACTTTCCAGGGTCTCAAACTGATCAGGTAGGACTCTCAGCGCAAACATCACCGTATGGCTTTTCTCCTCATTCAACAGTAGTTTGTTCGCTCTGAACCAATCCCCTGCCCTGGACAGGGACAGAGTGTATATTGTCTCTAGGTCCTCTAGTGGGAGGTCGTTTATGTAGATAAGAAAAAGTAGAGGACACAGTATCGACCCCTGTGATACTCCTGCATCCCTCACTCTCTCCCCAGATGAGCCCATCCCTACCCTTACAATCCGAGTTCGCTCCTCCAGGTACGATTTTTATAGCTTTAACTGCTCTCATCAAAATTATAGAACTTAAGTTTGCTTAGAAGGATACTATGTATGACACAGTCGAACGGCTTGCTTAGGTCAGAGAAGCATGATCCATTGTATTTGGGATTTTCAAAAAATTCTATAATTCTATCGACCCAAGTTAAGGATGCCCAGAGTTGTGCTTGTCTTCCCTCGGAGGCCAAACTGGCTAGATGTAAATAGTTTATTGGTCTCAAAAGTCAGCAATCCTGACAGCCATTCATTTTTCAATTATTTTGGAAAATACTGGCAGCAGGGATATTTGTCGGTAGTTGGAGGGCAGAGTGATTTGTCTCCCTTTTTATAAATGGGTATAACTTTAGCCTTTTCTAGCTTGGATGGAAAGGTATTGCTTTTAAAACAAAGATTTATTAGTTTTACTAAAGGGGGGTATATAATATCTTTAATTGTTTTTATTAATTTTACAAAGAGCCCATAGAGGTATCTACTGTTTTTATTTTTGAGCTTAATGATAATATCTCGAACATCTATCAATGAAACCTCGCCAAAAGAAAAGATTGGGGATTGTGACCTATGATCTATAACATTAAGGAGAGGGTCAGTGTCTGTTTCCTCCATATCATTAATCATACTATTGGCAGCACCAGCAAAGTAATCGTTAAATCCCTCTGCAGTTGGGGATGTGCCCTTGTCACCTCCATCTGCAGATTTTGGTCTGAAGTTATTTATTATTTGCTATATTGTTTTTATGGGGTTTGTAGAAGCATTTATTAACCTATCGTTATGTTGTTTTTTGCGGCTTTAATCCTTTTTTTAATATTTTTAAGTTCAGAATTAGCAAACTCAGAACTATTAAGTTTACAATAATCTGCTAGAAAGGATTTTGTTTCTCTCCTTTCCTTTAGCTCACTATCAAACCATGTTTTAATCCCTCAAAAACACTGCACTTACCTCAACAACATTCTCTAAACTAAGATCTGATATTGAGTCGAGTGAAGATACATCCAATGAAGGTTTAGTTAAAATTGCTGAGCCTCCGCCCTCCGCCTGTTTCTTCTAGTCCTTCTAAGTGCAAAGAATCGATTTCTTGGCAAGAGAGCCAGTGTTCCGTCAGACATAGTGAGTCTATGTCCATTTCATTCATGTACGTTTCCAATTCCAGTGTCTTGTTACGAACAGATCGAACATTTGCAGTCTGAAATTGTATTGAAGGAAGCAGAGTTTTTTGGCGTTGGAGGTTCAGAAAATGGTTAATTATAGTCCCCCTGGGCCACAGATTTTCGCACATGACTTGGCCTCTTCTTGATTTTGAATGAATTTTTGTGTGCGTCCTTTTTGGTCCTCATTTTTTCACAGGTAACTCCTTGATCCAGGTTTTTTGTTTTTAAAAAAGCCAGAATCCTTTGTTGTTTCGGGGACTAGTCCAGATAGGAACAGCCAGGACACTTATTCAGCGGCTTTAAGCTGGGTATCGTCATTGGTTCCCTTTATTGGTACTGGTCGTTGTGTTTTGCTTATGTCGGGGTCACCAACGTTGTTGCTCTTACGTTGATCACGATCGCAGATGGTTTTTCCGCGTTTTCCTACTCTTGTCCAAGATTGTTTTCCTTCTCGATTTGTAGTTTCTTCAGTTTTGTTTATATTACGGATGTTTACATTTTCAGAAGTAGGGTTAGGTGTCACAGAAGCTTCAAGGTCAGGCACATTTGTGACAGCTGTCATGAGATTTTGACTTTGACTTTTGGATTCATTTGAACTACTCATTTTTCGGACATCTGGGAATTGCCTACTATTTTCGACAACTTTGACACTGATGATGTTGGAGTAGTACTAGGAGTGGGGGAAGCGGTCCCGCCACTTTTTTGTTTACCTTTTTTTTTGTTGGATGTTTTCTAGCTTTTCTATCTTTTCTTCAAGGAGAATCACCTTGGTTTTGAGTTTTCCTTCATTTTCCTCCAATGTGTGGACTTTTCATTTACTATCTTCACCAATTCGGCAAGACTTTCGACGTCGACTTTTTACATCAAGTGCTTACTCTTTGATGTGGACACAAACAGCCTTTTTCTGCTCCGCGGCCTGCTTAAACGTGCAGGCAGGGTGGAAAGCGTAACTGCACTTTTTGCACTTTGCCGCTGTTATGACATCTTTTTTACAGTGAAAACACGTATTTTTTACTTTTTTATTCCCGGAACTATCAGCAGACTTGTCATCGGCCGCCATGTTGGAATTATGACATAAGCAAAATTCATTTCGATAATTTTATCATTCTGTCATTCTGCTTATATCTGCAATTTTCACTGAGTATTGCCAGTAGACAATAAATTACACTTACAAAAAGAACGTTTTCAATTTTAGCATGAACTCATTCTTCTCAATTGAAGGAGGATTTAACATCAATATTTCCTTTTCCCAAAGTATCAATAAAAGAGCTATCGCCAATTTTGGCCTTGAACATCTATATAATCATAGAACCATTCCTTTTAACAATGCATATGCTCAAACACTCCGCCTCTATCTTGGCCATTTAAATGCACACTTTTATTGGGGCTATTTATCCTCGAATGTGTTCGATATAGGGGCAGACCAAACATTGTAGAAGCGAGCCTCTAGATAGAAGACATTTATACAAGTCTGGGCTATTGCAGGGGACAATTTTGGGGGCCACTTTACCCAAATTTAATCTTTACTGTTGATTTTTTTCAAATTTCTTATCTATTGTAGATATCATTTGCTGTGATTACGATTAAATGCAAATTAAAATCGAAGTGCCCGTTCAATTAACGAAATAAAGAAAATGAGTCGAAGAAAGTTAACTTTCATCAGTCTTGCATAAACGCCAAAAACCTTAATATTCAGCTTCATATCTTATCTAGCTGCTTAGGAGACATTGAAAGACACGTTTCATCAAAAATTAATCGCATATTCAGTTACTTCCGTAGTACTTTTAATACATATTGAGCTCACTTACTGTAAGAACCCAAACTTTATCTGTTTTAGATTTCGGGTTAGTTTTCGGGTGTATCAAAGAGGTCCTAATATAGAGTTGAAAATTTAACTTGTAAACTATGACCCGAATGTAAAGAACAAGCGCACTGTATAGACAAATTTCATATCAAATTTCCAAATGAAATACTTTAACAGCTAAATTGACCAAAACGACTTCGATTGCAAACATAAATGTAGAAATACTAAAAGTTTATTAATAGTGGCAAAGACGAATATAGCACAAGACTTATGACACAAACGTTTTAAGTTTCATGAAGCACTGAAATATTAATTCGATAAACAGCTGGAAGCTGAAGTTCTGTATTTTCATGCCTGCCAAAGATATACTTTTCGACAGATTGAGCAGCCATGGAGATGTGCCATTATGAGTCCTACATAGAGAATTGTTTATATAAGCACAGGGCTTATTTTGTCCAATATGCCTCGGATTATTTCACTATATTTTACAATTTACGGACGGTATAATTTCATTATATGTAATTAAATGAAGTGCACCAAGTGTGCATGTTTCGATACGTGGACAATGTTGACGGTTTAAGCCATATAACAGGTCACGGTACCCTGAGGGTATATTAGGCATTAGCCTCTCGTGGCCTGTGACACACACACACATAAAAAACATATTTAAAAAGTCAAATATACCAAGTTATGATTCAATTAAAAAACTAGAATTAAGCAAAATAATACCAAATAAAATTTTAATTATTTTAATGATACTTACCTCATCATATAAGTCGAATGCACATAAAGCTGCTGCATTATATATAGCGTCCTTCTTTAAAATATGTGGCATATCATCTGGCGGGACAATAATATTTGTTGTCGTTATCATTTCTAATATCACAGGTGTTAAAATATCCCTATATTCGTGAAATATGCTTACAAAAACTGTATCCATACTTGGCTAGAATCAAACAAATGAAAATACTATTATAAACACAGTTTCATAGCTAAAGAAAATTACACTACATGCTGGGGAATTATCGCCAACAATTGTGTTTGCATAAACTATATTTGTGTCCATGTTCTAAATTTGTAATGTCATTCCATACTTCACACTTCTTGTACATATGTATATAAAGTACAGACCTCAGTAATATTGTATAAAAATTCGATATGACTAAAAAAACAGATTTAAATTTTATGCCTTTTCTTTTCGATCTAAGTTGCCCAAATTACCCATTTCTTAAAAATGCGAAGGCGAACCCACCAAATAATTTAAATGAATGTGTTGGGGAAACACCCCAACACGTGTATAACTTTCGTTTTTCACCGTATAGTTTGGTGATAACACCCTGTATGTATGTAGTATGAATGAACCGTAATTAAACTCAAAATAGATTTATTTCACCCCGGGTACAACCCAATTTGTGCATTTAAAGCAGCATATTTCAGTTCTTCATTACGACTCCTTGGTCCAAACCTGGATGGTCGATTCCATTATATAAAGCTAAATGTCATTCCGTCACTTCAATCGTGTGTAATCGTTTTCAATTTAATATATCCGTGTCTCCGTCAGTGTTCAGTAAGCAGCACATGTCAAAGAAAGAAAGAAGATGCTTTCACCCTCTCAAAAGAAACTCCCCACTCTAAGCCGACTTTAGCTTGGCGCGAGGCCGTCAGCTCGAAGAAATTAGTTCTTATTAGTGCGTAAAAACACTCATCTGTGTAGGATCTGTCTAGTCACAACTCTCCTAGATTTTCGCGCCAAAAGGTCCCACCCTTTTAGGCAATTTCTCCATTTGTATGCACAAATATTAGAGAATATTTAGTGCACCTCAGTTATCTTTGTCCAAGATTGGACAAAGACCTCATTTGGGCAGCTTAACTCAATTCCTCAAAGCCAGAAAGATAGCGTCCCCTTTGGAAAATTGAACGTAAGATGGCGGATTGACATTCCTGGTCGAATAATTTCTGCAATCAAGGTGAAAGCGGGATTTTATGGTTTCCGTAAAACAAACAAAAGTTAAGTTGGAAAGTAACTAAGTAAAATCTCTCCCTGTTAAAGATACAGGTAAAGCAGTCAAAGTTCAAACGTACGATGTGTGAACGTTGCTAAGTTGGAGAAAACTAAATGTATTAAATTAATTAAAGACAGAAAACTCAGTTTAAATCACAAAATCAAGAACTTTCAGTAGATATTCACTTTATAAATAACCTGTTTTGTAATATTAGTTGTATGTGTGAAAGGATGAATGCTTGAAATTAATATAGAAAATACTGTATATTTATATTTATTATAAATGCAATTTACACATGCATTATTAAATTAAATCAAACCAAATACATGTTTCAGTTCATCCTATAGATATAATCTCGCTACCCTATAGTAATACAGTTCATTAAAAGTGGTCAATTAATAACTAAGATATCACCCCCTCCTTTATGGTTTTAAGCAATTAATAAAATCAATTGTTTATTCGGACCAGAACGAATGAATGAATTATCTTCTTCTTCTTCCTTCTCTATTTTAGGCGAAAGTCGCCTGTTCTAACTTCGTTACCATGCCTGTTCAGGTGTCAAATTGTCGCTCCATCTTTTTCTAGGTCTGCCTATGCTTCTGTGACCTAAGGGTGATTTGTCGCGTGCTATTTTTACGATTCTTGTGTCATCCATCCGGTTGATGTGTTGGTTCCATTAATTTTTTCTACCCAGTGGACACTGATTCATATCCTCCGTCCCGCACGTTCTCCTAATATTCTCGTTTCGCTCTCTGTCCAGCAGTTTTTCCGGCAATCCTTGGAAGTATTTTCATTTCGGTTGTCTCCAACATCCGCCTGGTTTTTGCTGTTTCAGGTCGTATTTCAGCTGTGTAAGTCATTATAGGTCTGATTGTAGTCTTATAGATTCTGAACTTCGTTTCTATTCCCATATGTTTATTTCGCCAGATTGTGTTGTTAAGACATGCTGCTATTCTACCCGCTTTGTCGGTCTACTCGCGTACTTCGGTCTCAACGTCCCCATATCCGGATATCTCAACGCCGAGGTATTTAAATTTCATTTCTTGGTGGATGATTTTTCCACCGACATCGATAGCCAGCTTGCATCTTAACGGGGTTTTTGATGTCATGCATTTTGTTTTAGCTGTAGATATGATCATATTAAGTGATTTTGCTGTTCGGTTAAATACTTGTAATATTCTTTGCACATCATCGCCACTCGCTGCTATCAGGACTGCGTCGTCAGCGTAGCCTAATATTTTAATCTCCCTGTCGTCCATTCTGTGCCCCTCAACTCGCGTACCTTTTTGATTATTTCGTCCATGACGATATTAAAAAGAAGTGGACTTAGCGAGTCTCCCTGTCTAATGCCCTTCTCAATCGGTATTGGTTCGGTTATTCGTTATTAACCTTAGCTTGAGCAGAATTTGCCGTATATGTTTTCGATGGTTTTATCAGGTGAGGAACTTGTCTGTCATAAAATAGATGTATAATATCTCTCAGTTGGACGCGATCAAATGCCTTTTCAAGGTCTATGAAACATAAGTATGCAGGTTTGTTATATTCGATCGATTTTTCCATTATCTGTCTCATGACAAAGACTGCGTCGGCGTCGGTTCATGTTCTAAATCCCAGTTGTTCATCCGAGAGAGTAATCATGCTATTTATTATGTTTGTTATTATTTTTGTTGTTAGTTTTAGGGTGGTGTTCAATAGATTTATGCTGCTGTAATTCGATTGGATTTTCTTATCGCCTTTTTTGAACATGAGGATTGCGATGCTCGATCGCCATTCATCCGGGATTTTATGAGCGAAAAGAATCTTGCGGTCAAGAATTACGAGTTGTTGGATGAGTCTCGGTCCCCCATACTTCAATAGTCCATTTGTTGCCCTTCATGCCCGACCTTTTCCTGTTTTTTAGTATTTTAAGGGCAGATTCCACGTGGCGTTCCTCTATTTGTATTACTTTGTTTGTTGTTATCTCTGGTGTGTTCAAATCAATTATGTGTTCTTCCTTTAGTTCTTTGATTTCAGGGCGTTGATTCCTGATGAACCGCCACATTTGTTTCTGTAGACCGTAGAAATTGTTGTCCATTCGTTTCGAAAAATTCTCCCAGTATCCGTCTTTTGTTTGTCAAACTAGTGCTGATGTTTCGTTTCGGATCTGTTTGTATTGTTCATAAGACTTCTGTTCTAAGGGATCTACACTTTAGGTAGGCTAACTTCTTTTCCTTGCATTTATTTTTTACTTCTTGAGAGAACCATGGGGTCTTATTTAATTTTTTGAAATTGTATTTAGTTCGAGTACCTAAAGTTTCCTTAGCAGCTTCCTTGATATTATCTTTAGTTTCTCCCAGCTAGCATTTACATATTCCCATTCTTGTATGGGGTTTGTGTTGATTTTTCTTTGAGACTTTTTTCGTACAGATCTTTTGTGGCTGGGTCCCAGAGTGATTCAATATTAATTTTTTCTATCTTAGTTATTGTGTTTTTGTTCCTTTTTGGAATTAGTGTTAATTTAATTTTTCCTAGGAGTAAACTATGGTCACTTCCTGTGTTCGCTGAGTTTAGCGTTCTAATATCCAATATTTGTTTGGGGTGTATGCATCTATTTTTAACCACGTAATCAATTGTTGATGTCTGACCTCTTGTGTTGGAGAATGTGTATTTGTATTGGTATTTATGGTCGAAGAATTGTTGATGCGCAATTCGTTGAGTGAGCAGAAATTAAGCATTATTTCTCCGTTATTATTTAGTGTATTTTCGTTAAATCTCTCTTTATACCGGGAATCAGTTCTTTTCCTATGCGAGCGTTGAAGTCGCCGAGGATTACTGTTGGTTGGTTGTGTGGGAAAGATTCAATAACATCCTGTAGTTGATAAAGAAATCCTCCCTTTCATTTTTAGGTTTATTATCTTCTGGTGCGTAGATCGAGATTATTGTTAGCTGTTGGTCTTCTGCGACTAATTTAACTGCCAATATTCGTGACCATCCTAATCCGAGGCATGGTGTCGGTTCTGTGAGCATTCAGCATTTTTTACCTTTGGTAGGCTGCTAACCTGACCTATGAACCCTCCTCTTTTATCCGGGCTTGGAACCGGCAACATCAACCACGAGTTACTCAATCCACCCGCAGATGATGCAGGCAGAGTTTTATCTTATTAACAAAAATCTGATTCATAAAAAGTAGGTTGCAACGCTGGAAAGGCCAATACAAATTTAGTTTTTTATGACACTGTGTACTATCAGATGTGTAATGATGTAATGGCTTATGGCCTCTCTTGGTATTTAACTCCCCTATACAAGGATATCCAAATAAAAGGCTTGTTTAAATATGGAAAAAATATTAAATATGAAAGTTTTGGGTATTTTTCTGGATCATTCATATATGTTGTCAGCAAAACAATTGAGCGTCGAGCAAAAATAAATAGTATAAAACATCGATTTATACCACATTTTTCAAATGACCCCAAATATATGTATCTAAAAGTGTTGAGGTCTGAGCTATTTGCAGGCCACGTAACGTGGCAAAATCGTAAGTTCCTATCTTCTTCTTCTTTTTTAGATTGCTTAGAATTTATCTTTCTTCTAGTCTTCTATTTCTTTTTATTATGGTATTTAATGATGGAGTTTTTCGCTCCTCTTAACTACTTTCTTAATATTGTCTTTGACCCGTTCTCACACCAGGTTAATATCTTGGTCGAATTTTTGCTTCAGATTACAAAGCTTAACCTCTTATTTGTTTATAATATTTACTATTTATCTATTTACTCTGTTAATCCTTCACCGTTCTATCTGTTCTTTAATTACCTTGTTATATATATTTTTTTATTTACTTTTATTTATGACAATAAAAGTAAATAAATAAAATATAACAAGGTGATTAAAGAACGGATAGAACGGTGAAGAATTAACAGAGTAAATAGATTAATAGTAAATATTATAAATAAATAAGAGGTTAAGCTTTGTAATCTGAAGCAAAAATTCGACCAAGATATTAACCTGGACGAATTCCAAAAATTTTAAACATGTATAACTAAATAAAATTTGCCGAAGTTTGCAAGTTTCACTTCGATAACGGGCTGTCGTCAGTAAGTCAACATTATAGGCAAAACATTCGATTGAAAGGAGGGACAGACAAGTTCGGATGAACTTGAGGCTGCATTAAAGAGGTTTGAGTGGTCTTATCCCTTACTTATTGTATCGAAGAAAGCAGAACAGGGTTCAGTCTTCTTAATAGGCAAATAGCAGACCAACAATAGCATTTGCCGAACATTACAGAAGTCATCTACTTTATACAAACTTACCCTTAAGCTATATTTCCAACTATCGCCACATTCATCATTTGAAAAAGCCTCTGGATCTGCGTCCCACGCATCTAACTCATCTTGCGTCAAAACAAAATAGTGCCCCACCAATTTCCTACAGATGTCTGATATAATATCAGGGGTAAAAAAACTCTGTTTAAAGCCAAATGCTCTTAATGTTTCCGAATTCTTCGTCATTTCAGGGATTTTGGCAGCCCTACAAAAAAAACAAAGATAAACAGTACATGATTATCCGAAAAAAATTGTAAAACCATTATGTATTTGTAGACGTAATAGTTATATTTTATTTAAGCTTTCTTATTTTAAAACCCGAGAAATTTGAAAGTAGTATTGTGTAAATGAATGAGAAGACGCATATTCTGTTAAACAATAATAATTGTTCATTAATTTTCGCCAACACCTCGTTAAACTACCTCAGATGATAATTTTCCTGCGACAGTTTCCTTATTTCTTAAAACAAGAATTCAAATCAGAAAACTATAAATAAAAAATGAGGTTGGAATTGACTGCATGAGATCCTTCAAACTATAAGTGAAGGTATAATAAGCACAAGATCATTGCAAGTTAAAACTGTCAGATTTAGAGCTACGAAGGGATGACCGAAGAAGTGTATTATCTACCCGTTATTAATCACTAGTAATAAACGATCGCTGATCGTACTATACATCCAAGGTAGTTGTATATGTGGTGAAATACGGAGACTCCAGGAAGTGCAAGTATGAGAAGGAATAAATATCTGGTTCAACAGATGTCAAAGAATATGGAAACAGAAAAAAAACAGTTCCCCGTCCTTGCTAGGTAAAATAATTAAATCTGACGCTGAAGCGAAATATTTAGAAATTATATTAGATGAACCAATTAAAGTTTTAGAAACAGACAAAGATTTGCAAAGAATATTGAATGGAATAAGTACGCTTGATACAGAGGATGCAGAAACAGAAGAAAATTCCATATTTCGTAAGCAGTTTTAGTGTGCATGAGAATACGATAATACGTAGCCGCTGCAACAAATCCAATAATATCAACGAGAGACTGTTAAAACCGGATTGCAAAAACAAGTTACAAAGATGTTAACGTTATCTTGCCAAAAGCAGCATCATACGCTCAGTTCCCAAAAATACCTTGGCTGTGTATGTGGATATCAACGCATCGAATTTGTACAATCGGAAACTAGAGAAAGGGCGTTTGAAAGGCTCTATCCATGAAATGAATTCACCTTCGCTGATTCAAACAAAGTTCATTAACCCGTCGAATATTCCCAGCTCGCCGGTGATTTTGAGAAGAGCTTTAGCTGTTCTTAAAATCTGGTTCAAAATAAAAATTTTATGTTTTATTGCAAGCTCGGACGAGCAGCATGAAGAAGCAGCGGGAAGAGGTCCCTTGACCAAAGTAGAGGACTAGGCGACGACTATAAGAACTGCCCGAAATGTTTGGTAGGGAAAACCGACAACCACCAAGGCAGGACGAGCCCGACCACGCATGACATGGAATGACGAAATGGAACGCACTGTCATGCGTTGTTATTGCTCTGCAACAAAGTTTGAGAATATAGCAACGGGATATCGCTCAGAACTACATAGACTTTTGAATATAAAATACCTCAATCTTGTTGAGGTTGTCATAGAACAAATATTGGTAGACCAAAAGCATGTAATACTAAAGTGTAACAGACGAACTGCACCAGAAATAAAAAAAAAAACAAAGGAGTCCAAAAGGAATTGAACGGCAAGAAAGAAACATAATACATACAAACGGGCAAGAAAAACCAGGATTCACACAAACAACAGATAAGCAGGAACAATCGCCTTCATCGCGAACAGTATAACAAGTGGAAGAACAGCATCAAATGAAGATCTCAAAAAAAAACAACTACAAAACATATTCGAGATCAAACAAGAACTAAAAAAAGAAATGAAAACAAGTTTAACAATCTGGGAAGGTAACAATCCAACTATGAGAAACATAGTTCCCAAGTTAAACTTTACGAAAAACCCAAAAAAAAATAACAGACACGACGAGCAGATAAATTATTGTGGGATACCTAGATACCACAAGTATAGTGGAAGACATTCACCCAGTAATAAATGCAGCAGCCTAAACAGTATTAACATAAAACTTTAGGACAGAAAAACCAAAAATAAAAACAATAAACACACCTAGATGACAAAGGAGATTTGAAAACCATATAATAAAATTGAGGATCAACCACAAAGGGGATATTAAAACATTGAAAATAAAAGGCAGTCATTTATAGAAACTATGAGCCCACTCAATATAATAATAAGAAAATGGTAGGTATTACTACAATTATTCCTAACAGAAGAGAAAACATATATATAAAATCAAAAAACCACAACACAGAAACTCCAGCTAATTACCGACGAATACTTATTTGCAGACACTGTATAAAATAATAGCATCAGCAATATGCAAGAAAATAGATCAAAACCATCAAAAAGATAATATAATTTCGGAAGAGCAAAAAGGCTGCAGGAGGAATGGTCAAGATTGTAACAACCTACGAACATGTTTCGTAGATTACAAGAAAGCTTTCGATTCTGTGCCATATTCATGGTTAAAGAAAATACTACAAAGTTAGAAAATACTTCCAACTATAACAAGATTCCTGTCAACCACCATGAACACCTGAAGAACAAATATACATTAAATAATAGGAAAAGAAGACACTATAAAAATTAATAGAGGAATCTTTCAAGGAGGCTCTTTGGCGCATTATGGTTCTGCCTCTGCCTGAACCCACTCTCCAATACATTAGATAGCAAAAAAATATGGTTTTCAAATCAAACATCAAAACATGTTTTGCTAATTAACACACACCAAAATATATGCACCAACACAGGCACAAATGAGAGGACTACTAAAAATAATAGAGGGAAGTACATTGGAATGGAAATCGGAATTACTAAATGCAAAACACTATCTATAGAAAGGGGCAAATGGAAAGGCGAAATACATTTAGAAACTCTTTAACAACAAAATACTAGATAACATGCAGGAAGATGAAACACAAATATTTGGAATTTCAGCAGAACACAAAGATAGGCTACTTAACAATACACAAATAACTCACTAAACAATTTAAGAAACGCCAAACACTAATCCTCAACTCGAAATTAAATTCAAAGTACCTGTTCAAAGCCCTTGACACGGTTGCCATCCCGCTTCCCACATATTCCTTTGAAGTAACAAAATGGATAACAGACCCAGAAAATATAGTCGCAAGATCTGAACGGACGAATCATAGAAAACTACATCCAAACACTTTGCATGAGAGACTCAAAATATATAGCTAAGAAGGAGGAGGACGATGACACATAGACATTACATACAAATTTAGATAGAAATCCACAGAAAATACATACACAGCAAATACACTTCCTTGCACAGAGCAGTCACACAAGCAGACAAAGAAATCATACCGTTAAATCTCTCACAATCTGAACCACAATGGACGCGAACGCGACAAGATAAAATGAAACAATAGTCAGAGAAGAAATTACATGAAAAGCGCCAATATATTATTAACAACGAATATATCCGCAAAGAAGATACCAACAAGTAGCTACAGAAAGGACAACTCTACTCCGAAACAGACGGTTTCATATTAGCCATACAGGATCATACTAGGGATAATTAGTACACTGCTTTTAGATGATTCAAAATAGTTTAATGAGATATTTTTCTCTACATATGTTTCGGCTTGATGAGGCCTTTATCAAGAGTAGTTGTATACTAAAATCTAAAATTGTTATACCCTACTAAACCGCCTGACGGTATTTTGTTTTTATTGCACTGTCAATTATGCAGGTGTTTAAAGAGCAGGTCAGTTGGTCGTTCGTATTTAAAACGTCTGTTTTTGTGACTTTTGGATTTCTAGGTACTCCAAAAGGTTCAGCCTTTTGCTTTTTGTTTCCGTGTGTAAAAGTTTGACATTATTCGTATCTATAAAATGGTTATTTTCTATACAATGTTTTGCTAAGCCAGAGTTTTTAATATTATCTAAAATCGATTTTTTGTATTCTTTAATCCTAATATTTAAGTTTCGACCAGTTTGTCCTACGTATA
>MU181926.1:956628-977897 GCA_016904865.1 Pissodes strobi | reverse complement strand
TATACGTAGGACAAACTGGTCGAAACTTAAATATTAGGATTAAAGAACACAAAAAATCGATTTTACATAATATTAAAAACTCTGGCGTAGCAAAACATTGTATAGAAAAGAACCATTTTATAGATACGAATAATGTCAAACTTTTACACACGGAAACAAAAAGCAAAAGGCTGAACCTTTTGGAGTACCTAGAAATCCAAGTCACAAAAACGGACGTTTTAAATACGAACGACCAACTGACCTGCTCTTTAAACACCTGCATAATTGACAGTGCAATAAAAATGCAAAATACCGTCAGGCGGTTTAGTAGGGTATAACAATTTTAGATTTTAGTATACAACTACTCTTGATAAAGGCCTCTTCAGGCCGAAACATATGTAGAGAAAAATATCTCATTAAATTATTTTGAAACATCTAAAAGCAGTGTACTAATTATCCCTAGTATTATTATTCAACGATGTTTCACAAGGATCCTACCGCCGAAACTATTCATTGTCATACAGGATCAGTTAATAGCAACCAAGAACCTCCAAAAATGCATTATGAATAAACAAAGATGAATGACCAGGGAATAATTATTGAACATATAATAAGAAGATGCAAAATACTAGCGAGTACAGCATATATCGAAATACACAACATAGCAGTGAAAATAATACACTAGATCTCAGCAATTAAATTTGACCTGATATCAACACAATATTATAATTATTCACCGAACAGTACAATATTGGGAAATAGTGGGTTCAAATTGTACTATGATATAACCATACAGACTGATAAAACTACATCACACAACAGACTGTGTGTTTTCGGTGTGACATAGACACAAAGATACACTTTGAAGATTTATTCAAGCACATCCACAACCGTGTAATACTTAAACTACTTTTCTATATTGCAAAGATCTTGACTAATAGGACATACAGAAAAAAAATAGCGGATAAAAATGGCTTAACCACATAAAAAAAACAAAAGAAAAATTAAAGACACAACATGCTTACCTATATTCGGCACAGAGCAAAATGCCCTTGATGAGGTTAAAACATTGTATCACAAATCTTTCGAATAAATAGACTATTCCTTCATCAGTAAATAGATAATATACACATAATTCTAAAGTTGGTTGTATTAAGTCTATGAAAGAAAAAGGATGCATATCTAGCATTGACAGAAGAACTTTTGTTAAATGTATAATGAACTTCTCACAACTTTCAACGGGATACACTCCCTTACCTTTAATTTCTTTATCTGAAATAAAAAATAAATTTTGTGTACAGTGCATAAAATAATTACTTACTTATATTGGGAAGTTTCATGACTTCGACCAAGGAATAATGGTTCTTTAGACTAGACTAGATCAACGTGGAATTAGTTATCGGCATATAGGATTCGAATGCTTGTACCAGTTTCAGGAACATTAAATACTTTGGCGATCTAAAATTGGCACAATGTTCAAAATGATCGTAAGAAATTTGAAAAAGAAATCGTTGTTTCTCAGTCTACATCACAAGTAGTAATCCACACCTTGGTGACCTCTTTGGATATTCCTTAGCCCGTTCAGTGTGCCGATCTCGTGAATTAAAGATCCTGAAGATTATCAAATGGGAAACGTAGGAGAGTCATTCCACTTTCATGTGGTCTAATCACAAGAACGATCGTTTCTTAAATATGTTTCTTATATTATTTTCCTGAACACTCGAAATAGTAAAAATAAATCCAAGTCTAGCGTAGGACAATCGAGGTAATATTAACTTATATGTGCTATTATTAAATAAATGTTTTAAAAATCATTACTGAATCAGAAAAATATATAGTTATTTTTAAAGATTTATATTACATAGAATAAAATGATATCGTTTATTTTTTCTTAGCTACGACAGAGGCTCTTGATCTACAATTTATAGTGGGTTCCGAACCACGGTCCTCAATCAATAATGTATCTATCCAGTAAGAAGTGTGTTTCGGCGTTTTCATTCAACGAGATATCAGATTTCCTTCGGCCGCCGCCTATTTATATTTCCGATAGAGATTAACTGCACTGGGCATTCCAAAGTCGCGTTTTTAGATCGAGCACGTAAGGAGCCCCTCTAAAGTAATGTGTTTGCAAAATAAATTATACCAAATTGTCACTCTTTACTAAATATCGCCAGTTATATCGAAAAGTGAAACTCTAATAATAAACAAAAGGAAAGTTGGAGGATTATGGGAGAGCTGACTGGTAGGAATGGTACATCTACTAACTCGCATCTTACTTCTGAACAATTAAACTTATTCTACAGTTCCGTGGCAGATAATCTATTTTTCAATATCAGTCCTGCGGTTGGGAATTGTCTACACCCAATTCATTTTATTTTTATCCGACCAATATTGAAGAAATTAGAAGTCTTTATGAAAATTAAAAATTTTAACTCTTCTGGTTGGGATGACTTGTCCTAGAAAATGTTTACGAGGCTTCCGGAGGAAGCGCTACAATCGCTTGCGGACGCAATTAACATTTCCTTTCTTATGGGTATTTTCCCCTCTTTTCTAAAGTTGACCAGAGTTATGCCATTTTTTAAGGGAGGAGACAGCGAATCAGCGTCAAACTTTAGGCCAATATCGTTGCTTCCAACCTTGAAAAGCTGGTGAGGGGTCATATGGTCTGCTACATCAAAAGACAAGGCCTTATGAGTGAGTCTCAGTTTGGTTTTCAGGATTCTACAAACACAAATGATGCTATGTTCTCTGTATTGAGGAGTGTATATGTTGGATTCAATAATGGTGGGGTTGCGGCAGCGGTGTTCTGTGATCTCGCCAAAGCTTTTGATTGCATGAATCGTAGGGTACAGCTTGACAAGCTTACGGCGTATGTTTTTAGAGGCGCATCACTGGACTGGATATCATCTTCCTTATCGGATCGCCATCAGATGGTCAGGAATACGATTACCGAGCCATTACATCAGTTATTATTCAAGGCTCGGTACTAGGCCCTTTGTTATTTTTATTATACATTAACGATCTCTCGAAGATAGACATATCGGACGAGTTCACGATCTTTCCAGATGATACGACGATTTTATGGCATGACGAATATTGTTTCTTTTAAATAATACACTATAATAATAATAATAAATGCTTAGGCCTCATATTGATGAAAAACTGAAATTTCAATACCATATTTTTCAGTAAAAAAAAAAAATTGAAATGAGTGTTTTGCATTGAGAATGGTGTCTCATGAGCTGGACATGTCTATGTCCAGAAACGTATATTTTGCGCTAATTGAATCCCATTTACGACATGGAGTCTGTTTTTGAAGATCATGTTCGGATCTTTTTTCTTTATTATTGGCAGTGGCACACACACTGAAGGGAGATCCTATGAATAGTTGTACGTTGTAATTATGGGGGAAACAGATGTGCTGGGCGTGATGCAGTGCGCCAGACAAAGGAATTCTTGTAAAGCGATGTTCTAGGTGTTTCCAGTTGTAAGACGAACTGGTGCCCTCTTGCCGTCTGTCGTGACTGTCAGGGGCGGGCCAAATCCTGGAAACATCTGCCGTGACAGTATCTGTAAAACGGCCACATGTCTGCGGTGTTCCAGACTATCTAGATTCTGGGTCAACTCGCCGACGAGACGCACAGCTCTATTCTGAATGGAATTCAGCAGCTTTAGGGTGTGCTTTGGTACGGCACCCCAGATGTGTGAACAATATTCTAAGCACGGTCTTATTTGCGCTTTGTAGAGCAAGAGCAACTGCTGTGGTGTATACAGTTTTTGTTACGAAATAGCGTACCAAGCTTCTGGGAGGCTGATTTTACGAGGTTAGCAACGTGGTCATGCCAGGACATATTGCTGTTGACCGAGACAAGTAGTCCAATTGACGAGGATGAAGGAATGGTCGATTCTGCCTTAATGATGTGAGGGCCAGCCGTATTGGCCCTCTTGTTAAACGTGGCTGCTTGGGACTTTGCTGCATTGAACTGGACCAAATTTCTGTCGCCCCAAGTTTGAACTTTCTCCAGGTCTTGATTAATTGCTGTAATCTGCTCCTGTCTGCGGTTATAAGTCTCAGTCGCTGGTGGGTTTTGCTGTCGAATGCCTTCGAAATATCCAACGCAACCAAATTCAAATTCATTTATTGGTATTAATATACACAATAGTATTTACACAAGTCAACAGAAAAGATTAATGTCAAGGTAAAACTGTCATAAAATAAACACTAAAACTAAAATAAACACTAAACTAGACAGATATTAAAATACACAAAAAATTATAAAGATTAAAATAAATACTAAAAGCATATCAGTCCTAAGAGATGTAAGTAACATATTCTTCAGTCGAATAAAATGCATTTCTTATTAGAATTTGTTTTATTTTATTTTTAAAATGTAGTAAAGGCAATTCAGTATACTTGGTTGGTAGTTTATTGTATAGTTTAACAGCCAGACACCCAGGGCCCCCCTGACATCTTGTCAGCCTCTGGAAAATTGGAACCAATTTGTTTCGACTTCCAGTTTCATAATTATGAACATCTCCATGCACCTGATATTGGCTTTTATTCCTCTGCACCCACAGTAAGTTTTCCAGGATATAAACCGATGATAAGATGAGTATACCCATAGTTGTAAATACATGTCTACAGTCATGCCTATCACAGGGTGATATAGTCCAAAATATGCAGTTCTCAGGGCACTATCAGAGGATCAACCAGCAAGGCAACGTAGGGCATATATTGTACTCCTCAGTTTTGCAGCCACTGTATCAATGTGCGAGTGCCATTGAAAAAGAGGGGTCTAGATGAACACCCAAAATTTTTAGTGTGGTCTCCTTTGGTAGATTAGTTTGTCTTAGAGTAAAAATAACCCTTTTCGTTTTGCCAGCATTAAGATGTAGTAGGTTCATGTTAAACCAGTCTTGGATGCCACTTTGCAAACTGTTCATCTCAAGCTCTGAGGTCTCAAGATAATCTGCCCTACATGCTACAGTTGTGTCATCAGCAAAAAGAGTAAATTTACCTGTTGGTTCTTTAGATGGCAAATCGTTTATGTAGATTAAAAATACTACTTTTTGCTGATGACACCCCACCCACACTCACAACCTGCTCCCTGCCCTCAAATAGGACCTAAGAAGGGTAATACTGTTCGTTTTAAAGCCATATTTGCCAAATTTGTGCAGTAAGATATTATGTGGCACACAATCAAATGCCTTGCTTAAGTCACAGAACAAGACATTGCTGAACTCTAAGTTATTAAAAGAATCATGAATAAAAGAGACTAAGTCCAAGATTGCCATATCAGTATTCTTGTCCTTTCTAAATTCAAACTGGTATGAAGTAAAAAAGATATTTTCATCAAAAAATTTTATCAATAGGGTGGCTATGCATTTCTCAAATATTTTTGAAATTATTGGCAGCAAGGATATAGGTCGATAGTTTTCTGGCTTCTCAGGATCACCCTTCTTAAAAATAGGTATCACTTTGGCAGCCTTTAGTACATCAGGAAAAACATTTTTTTTCCTTCAGGCATCAGTTAATTAGTTTAGTAAGAGTTCTAATGATTATGTTTTTAATTGATTTGATCAGCTTGGCATTTAGGCCAAAGGTATCTCGACTTACTTTATTTTTAAAATTATCAATGATATCTCTAATTTCAATAAAGGAGACGGGAGAAAATGAGAACATGTTTTCTGGTAAATTTAGATTTGCAAGAATATGAATTGGATCACCATGCGATACAGAGATCTCCTTTACAGTATCATATGCAACACTTGAAAAGAAATTGTTAAAATCATCCGCTGATATGTTACAATTATTATTGCTCTTAGGCTTAGATGAAACTATATTACTCCGTATAACTTGCCACACTCCCACAGTTTATACCGTACCCGAATCAGTTAAACAACTCTCCACGTGTTTTGAAGCCAAGCGCTTCAACCAATAAGACAGCTGGGAGTTCTTAACTTGGGCCTGCGCTCAATGAGTGAACGCTGCCTTTATAAATAAAACATCAGCTCGGCATATAAGTATCTCTTTTCAATAAGATACCGCCTGTAAGGAGAAAGAGATAGAGATAGTGTTGGAGAAAATTAACCGTAAAACGAGGCACGCAACAGGCTTGTATTGTGCTTGTATTCAGATGCTATCTCGATTATTGATTTTCTGCGCGGCGACAGGAAAAGTATGTTGATTGAAAATGAACCGAAAAGCGAAAACTACCATCTTGTTTGTTTGAGAGTCGGCTTTGTTTGTAGTGCTTTTTGTGGACTGCTTTCGCGAATTTTGTGTATTAAATCCATAGACTTAGTTATATGCCAATTATTAGATCCTAGTTCGACTCTGTCCACGGCCCAGCTGGCCGTATAATTCTCACGTTTCCAACTAATTATGCGCATGCTCGAAATATGAGAATCCATGAAAAAATAGAATTTGGCTTCACTAACATCAAATGTGCCGGCTCAGAGTTGTATAACTGATTCGGGTACGGTATAAACTGTGACACTGCCTTCGAGGGATTTTCAGCAGAGTTAACAAGCTTTGCTTCCTGTATGGCATTCTTGTATCTTTTCTTGTTTAAAAGAGACATTTTCATATTGACGAGATAATTCACTTCGAAGCTGTAGATGATCACGCATTGATTTTAGTTTTTCATCAAACCATTTAATTCTCTTGTTTTGTATGACTTTATATGATTTTTCAGGAAAAGAATGTTTATATGCTTTTTCCAGATTCCGCAAAAATGTTTCAAAGCCTTGATTGACATTCACACATTTATCAGTAACAAAGCTCCAGTCATACGAACAAACCAAACGAAAGAAAGCTGACATACCTTTTTGTGTCAATGGCCTACACACCTTTTTTATAATGCATTCGTTAGTTGGTAGATCATGGAGCAGATAAACTTCCTGCCCAAGGTGATCCGATATTCCCACATCCACAGTACCAGCCGCAAAGAAATCCAAGCCAAAGTTCATGAAAATGTTGTCCAAACACGCCCCAGACCTTGTTTTGCTAGTAACTGTTTGTATGAAATCATAGGTTTCTAAGACATCCGAGAGGCAAAGAGCCTCCGGCTGCGTTGTATTAAAATGGACATTAACACCTCCAACCAGTATAACATTCTTATTAACAGCCATTTTATTCACGACTGATTTCAATAAATTTGAAAATGTTTCAAAATTTCCCGAAGGGGCTCTATAAATTGTCAAAATATAAAAATTAAAATCATTAACAAATACAGCACAACATTCAAAACATTTTGCTACATAATATTTATTAACATCATACATCATTACATTCAAACAACTCTTAACATATATAGCCACACCTCCACCCATATAGGTTGATCGGCAGCAGAAGCTGACCTGTTTGTAGGAACCAATCTGCAATATTCTTGCTCCTTCAAACTTAAGCCAATGATCAGACAGACAAACAATGTTAAAGTTTAGAAAGCTTCAAGCAGTTCAGCCTTATTTCTCACCGAGCGGGTATTTATGTGCAACACATGGACTAGATGTCCTGCTGCATCCTTGAATGAGTTCTGGCCATTTGAGATTGGCGCTGTAGGTATTGAAAATAACTTATCGCTCGAGATTCTCCGTACTTCTCAATTGCCCTACTCCATATATGAGTGACATAGGCCAATATATCTCCTGTCGATCTCTCTTTGCGAAAGCCGTATTGATGATCACTGATTATTCTGTTGTTCTCAAGGTACTTGAGTAGTTGCTGATTGGCTACACGTTCCATGACTGGAAATTATTGGAAGCAAGGTAATTGGGCAATAGTTTGAGTGCGTGGTTTTCTTGCCTTTTTTTGGAACAGGTTGCACTCCAGCGACTTTTCAAGAAGATGGGTAAATCCCTTTTCGGTAAGATAGAGAAAATAGTCTGGAAAAAAAACGGGTGACTTTTGCCACGGTAGTGTTGGTGTTCGATATGGTGGGGAGAGCCTTGCCTTGGGGGTCGTCTAAGGTAGAGTGCGATGAAAACATTTTGACGAGCATTTTTGCTTTTTCCTTGGCTGTAGTCGCCGTGATGCCACGTTCGCCTGTCAAAGGTCGAAGAAATATTTTTGTAAAGTTATGACTTACTGCCTTTGCGACCGACCAGAAATTCCTTTAAGCACCATCATGTCTAGTCCTACTGTGGAACCCGGAACCACCAGCGCGGAAGCGGAACGAGATCCGGAAAAACCACTTTCCAGTTCTGGTGGGGTGGTCTTTCACCGGTCCCTAGTCTAACAGGGGTAAGAATGGGGTTTGTTGGGTCACTCCCCAGTGATCAGCTTTAGACTTTGTATTTACTATATAAGCAAATAAGCCATTACAAGCAATGTGCACAAATGCCCATGATCTATGTGATATAGATATTTTCTCAGTTAATTTAAATTAGTTTAAACATTATACTGTCACGAATAGTTTTGGAGGTTGTCGCGTTTTTAAAAAGAATAACTTCTCAGAGAAGAGCCGCGTCGCGATTAGTACAATGACGGGGTCTTAACGCTTCCCTTAATCTACCACTGTATGTTCTATTCGTGAGCACGCCTTGCTTAGCGTGCCGGGGGGTAACTGGGATAGACCGGAACCGAGTTACGTTGGGTAAGAAGAGATGATAAAGTAAGCACGTTTAGTTTACAACAATAACAATGTATTAACGATAAAACTTTAACAATGACTATTGGTCAAAAAATGAGATTCTATTATACCAGATTACTATTTTCGAACTGAGGTATGGTTTATAGGTCTTTACTGTCTTATAATTATAGTTTTTCTTAAGAGTTGGGTTTTATTTAAGAGCACTAAAATATTTCACTAAACTTTTTAACTGACTATTTAGCCACTTGTCTTTCTCAGAACTCTGACAAACTTCTTGATTTGACTTTACTATGGTGGTTGTGAAACCCCTAGTCCTAGCAGTCGTCAAATGACTAACCGGTAGCAGGTTTGATAAGGAATAGAGGAGTAGAACCTAAAGCAGCTGTATAGCTAACTTTAGGAGCGGATAGAACCCGGAGGCAGCTGTATAGCTAACCTGGGAGCTGGTTATAGGTGAGAACAAAGTCTCAAGAACTGAAGGTTCGGTAGCGTATTTATATTAAAAAAGTGATGATCATTGCATGCTAAGGTTGAAAATCGCTCCCGTTGATTGCTCGCGTTGTTTATTGTTTGCCTTTAATGTTTATATAACAATCTCCAAGTTCAAGTCAAATTTAGGACAGGGTGACGTTTCTTTAGTAACTTCTGCAATTTAGTAGATTACAATACAAAGAAAAAGTTTAATCCAAACATGCCAAACTAACATGTGATACCTTTTGTTGTATTAATTTAGGATAAGTTTAAAACTGCTTAAGAACTATAATCATTTGAATGTTGTATTGCACCTGTAAAGTGTTTATAAAATGGT
Source organism: Pissodes strobi (assembly GCA_016904865.1). Lineage (NCBI taxonomy): Eukaryota > Metazoa > Arthropoda > Insecta > Coleoptera > Curculionidae > Pissodes > Pissodes strobi. Next base: position 968,516 of record MU181926.1, on the reverse strand, counting down.
ATAATCGTAAATATACATTTATTTATTTAAATATCGCCGTTAAATTTTGAGAATAACTGTTGGTGATTAAATACTACTTCTTGTTAAGCAAAAAATTACCTTCATTACAGGGATCGAGCATTAAATATTACAATATTATTTTTTGGATGGGTGTATTGGGATATTTAAGAACAATATCCATTAATCTGAAAGCCATAACTTATCAAATATTATATCCATCTAAAATTGCAACAAACGTGTTCCTCAAATTTGCAGTATTATAGCATGAACACATACAATTTTTATCACGTAAATCGGTATGTGCATCGTTTGAAAAACACACCGTATATAAAGCGAGCTATCCCTAATAAACATATTAATGACTTAAAGGAATATACTTACAGCATATCAGCATACTTCTCGCCTTTGGAAAAATTATTTGCATAAATGTCATGCAATCTTTACTTGTGTTCGGCTTGAAAAATCCAAAAGCCGATAATTTTCTCAGAATCCTGAGTGTCATAAGAGCTTTCTCCAAGTGTATTTGAACAACCTGTGGATTTTCTCCTTGCATTATGCCTTGAATGAAACTGTCTGTTAAGTTATTCCAAAGATTAAATATATATGCGAAGATCTGATTTGTAAAGTCTTGAAACACTCTCCTGTCACCTATAAATATAAACATTGATTGAATCACAAAATATACTAAAAATACTAGGACAACAAACAATTTAAACGTGCATTGTAAGATATATATTATTTCATACAGTCGATTACTTAAACCTATAGGACAAATCTTTTAATATTGTAGAAATTAGCCTATAACAGTATATTGTGTAACTAGTAGGAAAAGCAAAACATTCCTGGACGATTGTGGTAATTGCTGGACGAGGCGCAGCCGAGGCCAGCAATACAGGAGTCCAGGAATGTGCTTTTCCTATGAGTTGCACATACTATTTTTTTATCCGATCGGAATTAACTAGAATATGTATTTATAAAAATAGAGCCAAATATTACTCTAAATAAAAACGGTGTTTTAAATTTAAACTCAACATAATATCAAGTTTTGAATCGAGCGAGCTTGGAGTTTACTACGTAACTACGGAAACCACAGCTAAATCTTGCTTTTGATAAACGTCAGATCTGACAAACAAGGTGTTTAAATCGGAACGAAATGTCATATTCCCGTCCTAGGACGGAATATACTGGAATCATGACTTTTGCGGTGAGAAAACACATCGGAAAGGTATAGTTTATTCGTCCGATCGGATAAAAACAAATTTAGTGGAATGTTAGAACAATTGATTAGTGTCATTGTCATAGGTTGATCAGTAACTGAATATCTCATTGAAATTATTGAGCGTTAAACATGGCAACAAGAGTGATGTGGTCAAACTAACGAAAAGTGTTTGGCAAAAGAGTGTGAACAGACAGTATTCAATGGTTTCTAGGCCACTGCATTAAACGTTGCTGTCGGTGATCAGCATACTTCTCGCGGTATACTTTTAAGCGAGACACTCGGTACTGCCGATAAAACATAGTTTTAGTCAGGACAGCCTTTTTATAATACTTTATGACCCCTAAAAAATAGGTCAAATTTTCCAATCCTATAAAAAGTAAAATATGGTAATATCAGATATAGTTTGGGTTAACAAAGCCTATCCGCTGTAATAAAAGAGAATGCAAGACAGACAAAGTACTCCGTAGGAATTGCCCGTTCAGGAAGTTTTTTTCTGGATACCAAAAGTCTCCTTGCATTATCGCTGGCCTTTTGCTTCACTTGCTTAGATTAGGCCACAACAATATAACTATATCCATTTCCATTGTACAATGGATTAACAGCTCGAATTATTTGTGGCAAAAGTTTACTATAGCAACATTTGATATAATTTAATGTTTTTAGAAAACCAAGTGACTGACCAAATAACAACGTATAATTTAAACAATCTTACGTTGGCCAAGAAAAACGTTGATTAATTTTGGATTACGACATGCCAAAAATGTGCAGAAAAATGTGATATGATTTATTAAACAATTACCCAGGGTGTAATAAAATTCTTTACTATAACGGCAGTAGCTACATTTTGCCTTTTTTTAAAAACGAAATGATCGATCCAATATTTGTATGTTTTATGGTCGAATAAAAATTAACTAAATTTTAATTCAGGTTAATAGAAACTAACACAATTTAATCAAAACTAACCCATATCCCGTATAAAAAACTAACTAACCAAAAATAATGAAAACTACTCCAAACCAGTCTTGCCCAACCTAAATTAACACAAACTTGTTTTGCCATATTTGAAAGTGCGGGAACTAAACTAAAAACACTACTAAAAAGTAACGAAAACGTACCCAAACCAATCAAGAGTATCCATCAGAATGTGAGCTAAATCTAGCATTGGAAATTTAGAACCAGCTTGCATTTACACAATTTGTTTATCAAAGTGGCCAACAATATTCGCTTCTTTAAAATCCAAGGCTGAATAAAAATTGTATGACAAGGTGTCATTCTTGAAGCAAACCTGTTTACCTTTAAAGCTACTTCAATCCTAAATGAAACAGCCGATTATTGCCAAAATAAAACATCTTCGGTCCTGGCCGGAACCGAAGACGTCCTATTTTGGCATATCATTCAGCTCTGTTGTTTCGTTTAGGATTGGAGTGGCTTGAAAGGTAAATATTTTTTCAAAAAGATGAATCCGCCACAACAATATAGAATATATCTTAGAATATAACGTCGCATTGTCTAAAGCACACCTAATTATGAGATGTTCTAGATTCAGATAAAAATCATGCAAATACAAAAACAAATAATTTTATTTTAGTTGTAAATCTCGTGTAGAAAGAAGTAAGGTTATGACTCCGGCCAAGATAGGAAGAGCCTAAGAACACAAAGTATCGAGCATCGTGTGATGTAAAATGGGTATCAACCACAAAACTGTTCCAAATCAAAACATAACCTTTAAAAGCAGTGATATCGCTGGCATCTTACTGGAATAATTGAGATATACTGGTATTGTGCAGGATTCAAGAAACGAGATTCGGGACTTGAAAAATAATTTCAAGTTTTATGTGGAGCAATACGAGAATTCAAAATACAAGAATATAGAATTTGCTCAAGAAATCTCTTACAAAGGGAAATTAAAGATTTAATTAGGAACTAGAGCCTATTATAGGCCAATTGAAAATTAAGAACTAAGAAAGTAGGCAAAACAACTTAATTATAGTTAGTAATAATAATACCATGAATGAAATAAAAACTTAACCTAAATAATGTACAAAAAGAAAGCATAGCAGGTACTTAAATATATTGATCCCAGTATTGACGATCCAACGACCCAAATGATGTAGATATTAAAGTTCTGAGTGGAACAAAAAAAAAACTCACGAATATTAATCCCACAAATGTCCACAATTTATGATGTGTAAACATCTTACGCGGCAGTATGAGGGTAAATCTCGACAAATGGGACGGAAATGTGGGGATGGAAATGTGTAAACCGATGTGACATCATAACCCATGCGCATTGAGGAGCAAGCTAATCCAGGACGACCTTAAAATAAATATCTAACTAATGGGGTCAATGCACACTACAGGTCTTCTTTCCTGTCTCTAAACCAATACCTGCAGGACATAAGCTGTATTTTTCAGACTAATCTCTAATCTACAAAATGCTCTATTGAAGGTTTTACAGAAGACGATTAACATTTTCGATACTGTCTCACAAATTGTTAATTAATATATGAATATCCTTGGTGAGTCTGGGTAGATAAGTAAAATAAATACACCAACAAGAATAGAAAAACAGTCCACGACTTGCCTTGATCATATTTTTGTGGTACAAAGTTTAAAAAAATAAGATCACTATAAATTCACTTACTTTGAATTGTGGCCAGAGCTTCTCACCTTCCAGTTTTGCTTAATATAGATATTTGCAAGAATAATGAAACACAGAGTAAGGTTAGTGCAATCAGGTTGATGGACAGTTTGATAGTGAAAAATCTGCATATGATCTGGCTCGGGAGGAATGAAGAAGGCTTGTGGTGCGGTGGTTCGAATCAAATATAATAAAAATATTTTAGCAACAACAATTAAGTGCCGAAAGCAATATATAAATCCTTGGAATTCTTGAGGGCTTTTGAAGTCTGTCCGAGAAAGAAATGGACTTAAGAAAATATCATCATGCGATCCAAACAATCTGGGAACTGTCTAATTTCAAAGAATATCGAAAAAAGTTGCGAACTTATAAATAAAACAAAAGCAAGGTATACAAATTTACTTATCAGAAATCACAAAGATCTTTAAAAAAAAATGTGGTAGGTTGTAGACCTGATGAAATAAAATAATAAGCAGTTAGTAAATAAAATAAAAAAAAACTCGTAGGGTTTGGAAGTTCCTGATTACAAGGGCATAGCAGCTGAGTTTAACAATGTTTTAGTATGGAGGGTAGAAAAATGGCTGAAAAATTTGTAAACAAATCATATTGTGGATAATGATGTTTGTAGAGATTCCATGTTTTTGGCTCCTATTTCAGCAATGTAAATGAAATAATCTCATTAAAAAGTAATGTAGCTAGCGGAGAAGATGTAGTTTCTGCAGAAATCATTAAACACCATAAATTACTACTTCTAAAGCCTTTATTACACCTTGCGGATATCAAAAGTACAGTAAACATTGCACTGTACAAATCAAGTGACAAGTTAGAGCTTAATAACTATAGGCCAAAACAACGGCTCTTACCATCACTCTTAGTAAACTTATAGAAATGAATTAAAAACAGTTTTGGAACTTCTGAGTAAAAAAATATATTTCAAGGAACAGTTTAGCTTTAGAAAGGGTGCAATGAATTAACTAAGTATTGTCCGCTAAAAGGAAAAAATTAATTTCTATACCAACATATTTACAGATAAAATTGTTTCATTTAAGCAGGCGCGGATAAGAAATGGTCAAGATCCACAATTCTGGGTACTGATCAAGATCTGTGGTGAATTAAATCAAGACGGAAACTCAAGAAAAGAGAAGATAAGAAATAATTTTTCAAAACGTTAACACAAAAACATCCAAACGTCAACGTAATCGGTATGTGATTACTCTCAATTAAATGTGGTAAAGGGCTCACTATTATCTATCAACACGTAAATGGTTTAAACTAATTTACAAGAACATGTCACAATTATATTTAACATTGTATATCAATGTAATATCAAAATGTATGAAAAACACTGACAATCTGACAACACCATAAACTATTGCCATGAAAACTGTCACTTACTTTATATTTGTCAAATGGGCTTTATCCCATCTTCTCAAAAAATTGAAAATTTACAGTGTGAGGGAGACAGCCTAATCTCATAATAACGGTTCTGTTGTAAATTTACATAAGCATACTTAGAGAAAAAACGGAAGCAGTAATAGTAGGCGAGGACTGGGTCTGTAGGCGTATTGCGCATGCGTCAACTTAGCCCCGCTCCCAGTTTACGCCACACCTAGCTAAAATAGCCCAGGTTGCTCATGCACAGTTTGAACAGTAATCACTGTCAAGCAAATCGTTGGTGACTCAATTTTAAATATTATGGAAATGTGATACTAGCGGCATATGTATCATTATTTATATGAATTTGAAGATAGTGGTTAATTATGAGTACCAGAAACCATCGGCCCGCGCCAGGCAAGTGCCTTAAGTGAACTTTAAATTACTTATTTTTTACATATTTATCCGCCTCTTACAGAAAAATCCTGGCTACTGTTCTTTAAACAACCACTAATACATTTCAATTACTAATTGTGGTGCAAATATTTACGGTTAGCGAGATTATACCACAAATATATTATAAAGCAAGAATACGTTTGGACACTAGATATCCCTATCATACCTGCCAGTCTTTTAGATGAAATAGCCTTGACTACATGGTGCAGAGTAAGCAAAGCTCTATGTTGAACTAATGTATCTGAACTTTCAACTGCTTGTAATAGCGTGGGAAAAAGATCAGGCCAATCTTTCGGACAATCGATTCGGGAAACCTTTGATATAATAACAGCTCTCTGGACGGCTATCTGGCTTATAGGTTCAGTAAAATTGGCCAACAGACTCTGACGGATGCACTGTTTCTCCTCTTCAGATATGGCACTACAAAAATGGCATAAATAAAAAATACAAATATTAACTACTGATAATGGAATAACAATCGTTGAATTTCTAACCGACGAAAACGTCCAACAGTTAATTCCTGACTTTGTCTTCAGGTTTTCAGTAAAGAGGAAATATTAGGAAAGAGAATAATTATTGCAAATAAAACCATTCATTTTCTAAGAAATTTGAAATTCCTTGATATTCTCTAGTAAGTAATTACCAAGCCCCAATGCAGTTTTCCCAATGAAAACGAAACGGAGACCTCTTCGAGTATTTAAAGTAAATTTTTTGAAAAATCCTCGCACACGTCAATTTTGGCAAAATGGGAATTTTTGTAGCACGCACTCCCTCGGAGGGGACTAGACCTTAAACAGCCACGGTCACAAAATATAAATCAGGGAAGGGCAACGTTGCCAATTCTCAGTTCCCATTAATTTTAATATAAAAGAGTACTGTTACCTTCACGCATGGCCATCCGCTCGCTTCGGGGTGCAACCACACAAAACTAACCCAAATTAAAAAAAAAAAGAAATGAACATAACCTTTAAAAAATTAAAGAAAACATGTCTTGCCACCGACGAGAATCGAACCCGGGCCACCGTATCATAAGCACAGGGTCTGACCACTGCACTACCAGAGCTGTTGAAAGCAATTCACTGAACCGTAAAGACATGGGTAATTCTATACATTCGGCCAACGTTGCCATGAATTGGCAACATTGCGGCCCGTCCCAGCTGATTTATATTTTGTGACTGTGGCTGGTTAAGGTCTAGTCTCGTAGGGGTGACTGTCCTTCAAATTTTAAATAGGGAAAGTTGGCCGTGTGGTACGTTGTTATAAACATATTTTGATTCTCTTTACAAACCTTTTGTTATTTCTTAAATTGGTCAATTCGTTTGGGAGATATTTGCTTTCAAAGTTAGTATGGTCCGATTGTGGCAATGAAAACGAAACAAGGCCTATTTGTAATAGTTAACGTTTGAAAAAAAATTGCTCAGACCCCTCGATTTTTACTTAATTTTAGTCTTTATGTGAACCAACAAAAAAAAAGGTTTGTGCTTAAAACCGCACGACAGAAGGGAAAACTTCAGCAGAGCGATATTAAAAACTATATAAAAATAATAACAGTTCTCACGCGGTAGAATACAAACCTTCATAAAACTAAACCAAGCGGTCACCCATCAAGTACTAACCGCGCCCGACGTTGCTTAATTTCAGTGATCGGACGATAACAACTTTTTACCTTTCACTCTTGCAAACCTGTAACAACTGTATACTACGTTCTATTTCATTTTCTCGCAGGCTACATCCTATAGATCTATATCTTTTTGTTGGAGTCGTTCTCGTTTCTGTTTCATGTTTCATCCGTTTCATTGATCTCAAATTACTTCCCTTCTCAGCCGGCTAACCGCGCTAAAGAAGTTTTGAAATTGGTGTCGCTCTTTCCATTTCCTCGTTTCCGTTTCATCGAGCGTTTCCTAGTTTCCGTTTCATCGAGTCTCAAATCACATCCGATGGCGCTAAAGAAGTTTTCACCTCAAAAATCTAGCGTACTTAAATCTGATTCTCTCCGGCCGCACCATCTACCAAGAAAAGTTTCTTTTAAATACTGACGAACCACAAGGGTATAATGAACTTGTTGAAATGTTAACTCGTTCTCATTGTAACGGTCACTATGTTCAAGAACGTGTGGGTTTTCATCAGACCAATACCGACAGTTATGAAGATTAACAGTCCCGTTCAGAAAAAAAAAACGAACACTCATCTGAAAAACAAATGTTGAACAACAAATTTGGTACACTAATTAACTCGCAAATTTGCAAACGTGTATCAAAGTCATCTTCATTTAATTCGTGCCTTATGCCAGAAACTGTAGATAATTGTCTGGTACTTAACGTTGGATCGACATTGACGTGGCCCAAAACAGCAACTTTCGTTGCTCGGTTTCCCACTATTTCATTTGAAAAGTTTCTTTTTTATTTGCCACAAATCATGCCTCCCTAAATTTTGCTAAAAGTGCAATACCGTATTTTCGTCAGTGCTGTAATGTTAGCGCACCGACCGTTTTCATAATACATTTCAATTATCGGTACTCTTTCTGCAGTTGAATAAACTATTTTGATCAAAATAATAAGCCGAAATAGTACCGGTCAAAATACTGGGAAATAATAAAGGTAGATAAGTGGAATTTATCACTTCTACTTTCAGCCGAAGATAAAGAACTGGGATTTTTATTACAAGCAGCGAATTATGTAGTAGAAAAAGTATTAAATTGTAAATAAAAAAGTAGTCATTCATGGATAAAATTTGTTATGAAAATTAAAAAAAAAAACGTTACGTTCGCTTATTGTCCGTTTTAACGTGTTTTCTCAAAAACTACTGCATCAAATTAAAAAAAAAAAAACTAAAAAACGTTAAAACGTAAAATCGATGGGATTTGAAATGAGGCTCAATTGACCCCCTAATCCGATTTAAGCTTTAACGGTTGGATTTCACCCCGCCGAGGGGATGAAAATGACCAGGTTGAAAATATGAGCAAAATATTTCTCCGTCGAAATGCGCTTTTTTTCCAAACGTCAATTATTAGAAATCGGCCTTGCTTCGTTTTCATTGTTCCAATCGAACCATGTAACTTTGCAAGCAAAATCTCCCGAACGAATCAACCAATTTAAGAAAAAACAAAAGGTTTGTAAAGCGAATCAAAATGCCTTTAAAACAAGGTACCGCTCGACCCACTTCCCTTATTTAAATTCTGGAGGTGACACTCACCCCTCGGAGGGAGTGCGTACTACGATTTTGCAAACAAAATCGAAGCGTCCCAGACTTTTTTCCGAAAACTTACTTTAAAAACTCGAAAAGGCCTGTTTCATTTTCATTGGGCTCCCCTGTATTATTATATAGATATAGCAGGGGTTAAATGGACGCAAAGTTGCGTAATTGTGTGAGAAATTTAGAATCTTCGGACTACTTTCGGAAGTATGAGGGAAAAATTGAAGATCAGCTTTTTAAAAAAATTTCCTGACTTTATATGAGGATAAAATATAAAATTGGTTTCACTTTGCTCCCACCGCCTACCAAAGGGTGGTACCACGTGTCTTCTTCAAGTCTCTATTATCAAATTATTTTTTTTTTAATGCAAACCCGAATTCTTTATTACATTTTTCAATGTCCTGAATCCCCTATCGCATTTGTGCTAAACTTTTCATAGAAATGGAATTTATACGTCGAAATTGCTTTAACTCTTTTTAACACATTAAGCACTTATAGAAGACATCTTCTCTTACGTAGTTATAAAAAAATGTAGTACACTTTAATTTTTGGAAGAGAAAAAGCTCCTACAAAAAAAAAGAGTCATTATCCGCGGAAAAACGCAACTATAGTTATAGTAAAATATGTACTTTTTTAAATAGGACACCCTGTATCGTTACTAGACTCGACAGAAAAAGAGCTTTACTTTGGTATCTCGTTTTTTAAATTTCGGTGCGGCGGCGTTGCCACGTAATTAAGCTCATTAGTAGTAGTGAGAAATTACTTAAATGAACAGTTTAATAATCGATAGATAGGTAGAGGTAGTCAGGTGTCTTGGCCAACCAGGTCTCCCGACTTGACCAAATTAGATTTTTCTTGTGGGGATATGTAAAGGAAAAAGTATATAAAGCGACTCCTACCACAAGTGAAAATAGGAAAATAAAAATTCGGGAGGTTTTCCAAACAATTACGCCAAATATCTTGGAAAAAGTTAGTGACTCATTTTCAAGAAGAATTCATGCTTGCGCACTGATCTTAGGAGGTCATATTGAACATAGTTTGTAGTGTGACGATAAATTGTTGATTTTGTATTTGTAAACTCTAAAGGATTATTAACGATTATTAAAATTACAAAAAATTCTGGTTGCTGACAGTACATCAACAATGCTTCAATTATTTTTTCTAAGCGATGTTGATAAAAAGTTTTAAGAATATGCTTTTTATACATAGCTTACAAAGATACTAAAATATCTTTAAAAGTAAAGGGTTTAGGTATAGGACATATTCGGTAAAAAATGTAGGTATTCTATGGACAAATTTAATGAAATAAAAAAATACAGGGTGTTCCATTTAAAATTGTTGAGATATTGCTTATTAAATGTTGATAAATTCATAAAATCATAACAAATAGTTTGTATGAAAGAAAATACAAATTATCGCAGGGAATTTATATAAGGTATCTTAGACTAAGTATGATAAAAAAAAATCGCTGCTTTAGCTTGAATCCATAGATAACTACGGCCTTTTAAACGGATCCCTTGAAATACACCGACCGACATTTAAAGAACGAGATACGAAAGTAAAGCTCTTTCTCTGTCGAGAACTATGTGTTTTAAGTTGAAACACACCTTTTTAAAAACCAACTTTATTAAAACTAAAGTGTAAATTCTTTTGACTAACAAAATAACTGCATTCGAAACGATAGTTAATTGCTAAGTGACTTCTAAAGGAATTTCAATTAGGTATTTCCGATAAGTAGGTTAGTGTAAATATGTAGAGTAAGCATAACAATAATGTATCGAAAATAATATAAACATGTAATATTGGAAACCATGACGACAGCTGGGGGTCATCGCATTGTGTCGGAATTGAGTTACATATCTCCTCCCTCCTCAAGATCGGAAGACATGGGTGACTTTGTTTTTCGAAGCGGAATTTGGGTCTCGATATTTTCTTCGTTTGGCTTCTTTTTCTTTTTCAGGATTTTCCATGTACCATAGGATGTTGCCATTAGGATAACCATGATAGGTAATATTGTTAACGAGATTATCCAGTTCTTAGAGGGTGGGACCTCGGTGAGATGAAATTTGACAGTTGATAACATCTTTTGTGCATGGTATAATTCTTCTAGGTTTACCTCTTGTAGTTGCAGGTTGGAGACAGGAATTTTTGAGCCTAAATATGAGAATTTCGGCCATTGCATAACGTACTGGAATTCCGTTTTCTACACCTTTTCGTATATTTTATTTTCGATCTCGATCGGACAACTTGGTATCGTTACGATACTGGGTTCGGTGATTTTGTGTAATCCTTGTTGACATTTATTCTGTATGATGGTTTCTCCAAATGGTATTACAAGAATTTCTTCTCCATTGAGACGCTGAATGCCTGTTTTCTTGGAGTAAATGTTTGTTATTGGGCACTGGTTTTTGGTTGTAGTTAGTAGTTCGTCGAGGCAGTGTTCGTCTTTGGATAGCGAATTTTCTTTGCAAATGAAGATGGTCTCGATTTGCGGGCATTCTTCTCTTGGCTTCCAGTAATCTCCTTTCGTAAGCAATATATAAGGGTTGGAAAGGGAGATTGTTTGGTTAAGGTTGGGAACAAGGTATATTTTATACATTGTAAAATCGTTTTGGGAGATAATTGGTGTGTGAATAGAGAATAAAATTTAATTATTTTTAATGATAACTTGAGCTGATAAGAATTTGTAATTGATGATTTCGTTAAATTTTGGTATATGATTTTCTCCATATAAATTCTGAATAACATTTATCATTTCGCTGACTTGACTTGGCTTTAGTATCGAGTTATGCATTATGTTTCTATGATGATTATAATTTGGTTAATTGTATTTAATTGAAACATGACATTATCTAGAATTAAAGATACGTATAAGGCATTTGCTAAGTCTAGTTCTAGGGTTTCTAGTACACTTAATTTATTTAATAGTATTTTTTGATAATGTTACGGCTAGCCTAACAACCATCCGAACGTTTTTGTGCTACCCTATACAACTAGCCGCCGTGC